>CAHIKZ030000436.1:2562500-2722500 GCA_903632075.3 Acanthosepion pharaonis | reverse complement strand
GATAAAAGTAGTAACATCAAATGTTTCAGAAATTTGGAAACTATAACATTGAGAGTAAAAAGCATTTCATATTTTTAAGAATATATTTGAGAATATAGGACATAAGAGAAAGATGAGTCCTTCTCACTTCAGGTGGAGTTTAAGATTATATCTTCACCACACTAGTGTTGCTATTATGGTTTCTGTAGCAAATAAGCTTCTTTTCTTTTTTTTTTTTTTTGACAAGGTGGAAATGCCAGCCCCATGACCAACTGGTTTTCAGTTTACTGCTGTGCTTTCTGTAGTATGTAGGTTTTACACTGGGTCGAGTTACTTGTCCCATTCCTGAGTGGTTTTGAATCCAGAGTTATCCTTCTCGGATTGGTTGCCAACCAAGGCTAGAGATCCCAGTTTTTACCTTAATATTTAACCCATAGCTGGAGAAAAGTATGAATCCATCTGTTCTCTCCTCAGCTCTGGGTTAACTGGAAATACATACTGGACTCTCTAGCCTTCCTTACCATGAGAGAAGAATAACTCTGATTCAAAACCACTTGGGTATGGGTTGGTTTTGTATAAGAGTAAGTGTTGTTGGAGGCACTGTAATTTGAAACTAGAAAAGGTCTCTGTGTTATAATTACATATTCACCAGTCTTAAAAACAACGTTTCAACAGCAAATGCATGGTGTGCACCAGTCCAATTCATGATAGTAACTGCTGGTATCAAAAAGACAGTGGTAAGACATTGACTAGATGAAGACACAATTGCTACTTGTCTATGTTCACTAGCACCATAGTGGTGTCAGTTTAAAATGTAGGAGGTATTTCTACTTGTATACATGTGTGTTATAAAAATATCAAGGTTTTTATACATGCTTTTTTACCACTTTGATCATTTCAGTTATATGGTTATTGGTTAGCATATTGACTTAAAAGTTAATATATTTACCATCCCCCTCCAACTAAGAGAAAAATCAGATTATAAACACATTCAAGTCTCCTGGGAGACAACAACTTGTACAAACACAGTGATCGTATGATTTGTGCTATACAAATACCACAGTTGATAAAGTAGACATAAAAATAACAGTTATGCAACCGAATGAGACATTTTTCACTCTACTGAAGATTTTGTGTATTTGTTTAAAATACTTAGACTAAATGGATTTTTATTTTGACAAGCTTTATAGATAATAGACAAAATTTATAACCCTGATTAGAATTTCTTTGAAGGGGTGTTGTAATTAGACTCAACAATCTGACACTAGAAAAACATCTGACTTTTTAATTTTCAGTCAACACCTGCTTTATTAATTTTTCCATTAATATGACAATGAGTATCACCAACAGGTAAGAGGGTACAAAGTACAGTTGGTTTTACTAAATAGCATAGCTTAGTACAATAAAATTTCATTAATTTTTTGGAAAAATTAAAAATGTCATTATTTAACATACAAAATACTCCCACTATTTTGAAAACAATTTAATAATTAAAATAACAAATACTTATTTAATAAAAATGCATTATTGTTTTTTGCATATCTTTTCTTTCAGTTTTTATATATCCAAGAAGTGTGAGAACTATAAACAAATCACAAGGCCAAATGCTTTAAGAAGTTGAAATTTGACTCCAGAAAGAAATATTTATGCATTACCAGTTTTATGTTGCAACCTCAAGAGTAAGAAATCTTAAGAATTTATTCTTTGCTATTTGAAAAAATATTGAAGTCTTATGAATACCATGAAGTCTTATAAAATTAAATTAGATTTAAATAAATTATTAAATCACAAAGTAGGGATTTTGTCAAAGAATTTTGAAAAAAAATCAGCTTTATTCAAATTTTATTGATTGATTTGTGAAATTGAACAAAATGGAGAGGATTTTGTAAATTTCAACAAAAAACATTAGCGATAACTTCAATAATACTAAATACTGTGAGGATTTCAACACATGTCCGCAAGTTGAAAAAATTTCTAGTAGTATAAATTTCAGAGTTTAGGCAGAGACGTTAGAAGTATAGAATTAAAAGAAATTTAGAATGGACCAGAAATTCAAAGTGAAATGACATAAAAAAATTTAAAATTGCTAGTAGAAATGGTAGAATCATGGGTAGTGTAAAGGTCAGGAAGAGAAATTGGCAACCTAAGTTTGAATTCTTACCAAGTTTGTTACATTCACTTTTATACAAATACATATGAATCCATCTCTTCTCCCTCCTAGCTATGGGTTAAATAGTAGGACATCCTAAGTTCTCTAGTCTTGTTTGGCAACTAATCTAAAGATGGTTACTCAATGTTGTAACCTACAAAAAGGTTACTGAATAAGGAATAACCAAAATGGAGGGTGGAAATCAAATGGTAATCTTTATAACATCAACAAAATACAATACTCGCCAGCGGTGTGAAATAGGTAAACCACTGCATATTACCCCCACTTACAATAGTGTCCAACATATTTAGGAGGATTGGGACATACCTATTAGTATTCATAGGTACAGTATGTAATACTCAAAGACACAAATCTTCCAGAAGCCTTATGAAGACCAAAGTTGACAAGGAAACAAGAAGCCAGAAGAGAGTTCCACAAATAAGTGCAAGAGAAGAAACTGTTAGCATAGAACTTACAGTTACATCTGGTTATTTCAATTATAAAATGATGAGACTTTACCATCAATCTAGTATTAAATTCATAAAGTTCAGCTATCATAGAGGAAAGATCACCGGTAAAATTATCCTGAAAGCATCTATAGAAAAGCCACAGGTAGGCTATATTACAATGGTGTAAAGCGGCTGAAGGTGACATGCCAGGTTGATCAAAGGTTGATGTCATTATATCAAAAACATTACAGATTCTTCTTTGGATTTTATCAAGAATCTCTAAATATTTAGCAGGAGCACCAGACCAGATGTGGCAGCAATATTCAAAACAGTAAATGGTAGACTTATAAATATGTAAGATAGATTCTGATGGAAAAAATTGTCTAGTATAACACAGTGAACCAACTCTCTTAGCTGCAGACTTAGAAATTGATTCAATATAGTCTTTCCACTTGATGTCAGAGGAAAATGTTAGTCTGAGAAAGCATAATGAATCACTCTCCTGGAGGTTAGCATCTGCCAGGTTGATGAAAGGTGATTAAAAGAGAACGGTTTTGTATTTGTTTTGGATGCCTTAAAAGTAACAAGCCACTCTTGGCCCCGTTTAACAACAGATTGTGGGTCATTTTTTTAGATTAGCTGCCAATTTGACATTATAAAACCAATCAGATTTACTATTAAGATATAATGTATTAATTATATTATTAACATAAATAATTCTGTTATTTTTGACAGGTATTGTGCTAGTTTTCAATATAATGTTATGATAAATAAATTGCTTTACATGTTTAAAAATCCCTATAAATAAACAGCTTACTGTTTAACCAATAATCCTCTGAAATTTTGTTCAATACCTCTTCTTTTTGGGGTCAGGACATAACTGTTTTATTTTTTTCCTCTTCATAGTACTTTTCATCTCACCAGCACAACAGATAGATAGATAGATTGAGAGATAGGTATATAGATTAGAAGAGACTCAGATAGATAGATAGATAGATAGATAGATAGATAGATAGATAGATATGAACAGAAGGAGATAGATAGATAGATAGATAGATAGATAGATAGATAGAAAGAAATCGTATTATCATTAAAAACCAGGACATTGAACTACTGATCAAGAATTCACATCTGCTTCCCTTGTCATCTATTGCCTATGCTGCCTAATATTTGAGAAGAGGCTTGGCTCTCGGTAAATATCTCAGTATTTTAAATATTCTTATATATTGATATTTTTGGTCTTTAATAATTCTTCCATAGAAAGCAGTGTTGTTTGGTCACACCAACAAATTACTATGAATAGATCATTTTAGGGCTTGTGAATTGAAAAGTCAAAATTTAGATTTGCCTGATGACAAATATCTTATTTTTTCATTATATTCTATTTTTACAACATAGTTGTTTCCTGTATATTGAATATACAGGAAACTACTTATATCCGCCAAAACATATTGTATGTATACATGCACATAAAGAGAGAGGGAAAGGAAAAGAGAATAGAGATAGAGAGAAAGAGAGATATATAGTATTTCCTGTGATGATATATTAGTATAGCTTCCATCTTAAGTATATATATATATTATTAGTAATGTAAACAGATCTGCTCTTAGATATTTTGTACTAATTATATTAATAACACTGATGTATTAGTCTTTCTTTGCTCTTTTTAGTTAGTATTCACATTTACTATTTTATCACTCAATTGAGTTCTGAGGAGTGACTTTTTATTTGTTTTTTCTTTCATATTAAAGATTAGTATTTTTTTCCTTTTGTTTTTAATTACATATTTTAAATATGCCTGTGTTATAAGCCATTATTAAATTTTGTACAACAAATAAAATTTTCAAAAGTTCTAAACAACATATATATATATATATATATATATATATATATATATATATATATATATATATATATATGTTAAAGCATGTTTCATTAAATAATATAGACAAATTTTGTCTATTTATTTTAAGTAAGTTCATTTCATATTGTCTGAGAAGATTAATCACATTCTCGTTGAAAGATGAAAGGAAAGCACCATATTGATACATGTTTAAATCCAATCTAAACTTTCGGCTTACATAAGCCATTATCAAAGATGACAATTTCAATAAATCAAGCAACGGACGAAATAACAATGATAGTCTGCCCTTGCTGCATTAAATTTTCAAGTAATGACAAACTCGTATATACCAGACGGGGAAGCGAAAATCGAATTGATCAGGGTAGACTTTATCTTGTAGTTATTCATACAAAAAGAAATTATATATATAATACATAAACAGTACAATGCTTTCTAAGTACATCTGGGAAATTAAAAACAAAATGCAAATCACACCAAAAATATCATAGAAGATAAGGAAAAGAACATCAGCCTACAACAATCAATACAAAATCTGCAAACTTTGCTTGGAGGAAAAAATAGTTATTATTACCTTCCCAGACCAAAAAAACTACTAAATAAATGATCAGAACTCATCTGAAAATGCAGACACAAAAACAAATTTTTAGTACATTACTTAAAAATTGAAAACTGAAAAGAATAAATAAAAATAAATAAAATAAAAATAAATAAGAAAAAACAAATAAAATAAATTAATCCAAGCAAATAATAAACAAATTAACAAACCACTTCCACCATAACTGTTAGATAAATAAGCAAAAACAAGTAAAAATAATCAATCCAAATAAATAAAGTAAATAATAAACATATTAACAAACCACTCCCACCAAATTAAGCGTTAGAGTAATCTAGAACAATCAATCCAAAAATTGGATGAAAAATAGCTATAATTACCTTCCAACACCAAAACAAACTACTAAATAAACAATCAGAACTCATCTCAAAATTTTTACTACATTACTAAAAAATTGATAAACTAAAAGAATGAATCAAAATATACAAAATAAAAATAAACAAATAACAAGTAAAATAAATTAATCAGAATAAATAAATAAATAAACAAATTAACAAACGACTTCTGACAAAATAATCATTAGAATAAACTATGCACAATGCACCACTGATTCGTATATATAAATAATCTTGAAAAAAAACAACACATGTGGCTTGATGATTGTGTTTAGCAGGAAATAATCTGTCATCTCTGAATGTTGACTTCAATGTTCAATTTTATAAATAAATATAAATATATATATATATATATATATATATATATATATATACATATATATGAAGAAAAATATATACGGAAAAAACAAACAAAAATCCTTATATGCAATTATGCTGTTTTAATGTTAATATGTCAATGTCGGATGTTTCGGCCTAACAAACCATCTTCAGGACATATTCATAAAATATAATTAACATTATCAATTCAACATGACAAAGACTATGGACATAAGAACAAGACTTATGCAAACAGATAACTGAAAGTTTTAAGATCAGCGCTCCGTTTAAACATGGTCACGTTGTCGTCATGTGGGCAATGCTGTGAAAATGTATTCCTAAAATTTGAGTATTTTGAATGAAAAATGAAAAATGAAAAGAATTCTATTTTGATCTAAAATTTATATGTACGCTTGTCAAGCATTAATCTCGCTAGAAAAGGGGAAATACTAAAGAAGCCAGGTCTAGCATTCACCGTGCGTGAGATGGATATTATTATGCCTGCTTCATAAATCCGCCTAAGATTTTTATTATGAAAATATTTTAAAATCTTCATGGAATCAAAATCGAAATTATGATCTGCTTTAGTTGTGTGTACAACTAAAGCATTGTTTAAATTTCCGTGGTTGACATATTAACATTAAAACAGCATAATTGCATATAAGGATTTTTGTTTGTTTTTTCCGTATATATTTTTCTTCATACTGTCGGATCTATATCCATATATTTGCTTACATATATATATATATATATATATATATATATATATATATATATATATATATATATATATATAACAATGATACCCAATACTGAGTCGGCCAAGTCATTTTCTTTTGCTCTCCTTTGCTACAAAGACATGCCATTACCATGCTATGTTACAACTTTGTACAAATGGCAAATGAGAAACAATGAGTAAAATCATACAGGTGTGTAACTATTCTAAGATTTTCAACTGATTGATTGTGAGTTCATGCTTTATTGATAGCCATTTAAAACCTTTCTGTTGATCACCAGTTTCATTAACAAGCAAATATTTTCTTTGTATTAAATTGAGTGTTATTGTATTAATCACTAACATAAAACTGATTAAGTATGACCATTGACCATAAACAAATACATCTACTTTAATATCCACAAGTGTGAACAGATAATGTAGTTGTACGAGAATGATTTGCTTCTGTCTCATGTTGAGTCAGCAGTTGGGCTTATTGAAGCAAATAAGTTTAATGTAATGAGTTCAATTTTATAGATATATATTTTAGGATATTACATCAAAAACATGTCAAAATCATTACACAATTACAATCATGTTTCAATGTGTATCAAATACAACTCATCAAGTGATTATAAATTACTGGTGAGTGAATGATTTATTTAGATTTAAAGAAAAATATGACCTCTTTTATGAAAAAAGAGGGGTTTATAAGGTTTATAGGATTTATTCAGATCAACCAATTGAATATGATCTACATTGAATTTAAACTAAGCAAAGAAGCAAACATTAAGAAATTATTTTCAATAAATGGGTCATCACCTGTAGATTGGCAGTCAATGGCAGCTCAAATGTTAAACAGGAGCGGATATTAATGGGTACATATTTTACACACTAGACAATATCATTTCCTAAGAAAAAATGAGATGGTGTGGTAATTTAGCAAAATATTAAACAAATTATATGCTTTCTTAGTTACCTACATAATTTTTTTTTATAAATAAATACCTTCTTTAAGAAAACAGTAAATAATTTAAATGAATTACTTGGTAAATTAACATGCAGCTGTTGACTAAAAGTTATTTATATAAGATGTTAATAACAAATTCATTCTCATCTTACCTGTATATATATATATATAACCAAGAAGAAAACCTTAAAGATCCATTTTGGTTATAATTTATTTTGTGAATACCTCTATATAGTCATCTCTTCAGACCAAAAGCTTTTAATAAATGGAGACAATTTCCCTGGTCTGATATACTAGACTGACAGGGGCGGGGAGCAAGAGAGAAGAGAAGAAAGGGGGAGAGGAAGAAGGAAAGTGACAGATTGTAAAGTTCTTTTTAAAACACTAAATAGTAAATTTGATTGTTGCTCATTACAAATAAATTTAATTATTTGCATGCTGACTATTGTGTTCATCTTTGTTGTTTTTATCACATTATTTCAGCCACTATGCCCTTTGACCTTCATCAGCTGTATGTCAATCTGGGCAACTTACAGGGAATTCTAAACAGAACTCTTTATTTAATTTACAGGAGTAGATTGTTCTCATTCCACTGCCCATCTCTGGGGATATCTCATCTAGTTCTTATTTTTAGTCAGCCAGTTATGTGCCATATTTGATACACTCTTAGGCAATCATGTATCTTTCAATACATGACTGAAAAGGCAGATTTTTTCCCATAGTAGGTTGCCATTTCTTTCTGCAGTAGACCAGTTGCCATCCAAGGAGAAGAAGAGAATTCATACCTTTCCCAAGGGTATTAGCATGTAAGCGAATGTAATGTATTCCACTGGAACTCAAACTCAACTCTCCAATTCCTCAATTCAAGCAGCTATCCATTACTCCACCAGGCCAACACATCACTGAATTCCTCAATCCGAGTACCTATCCATTGCTCCACCCAGCCCAGACATCCTCAAAATCCGAGCAGCTATCTATTGCTGCACCCAGCCCACATGTCACTGAATTCCTCAATCCAAGCAGCTATCCATTACTCCACCTGGCCAAGACATCACCAAATTCCTCAATTCCAGCAGCTATTAATTGCTCCACCCAGCCCAGACATTACCAAATTCCTCAATCCAAGCAGTTATCCATTATTCCACCCAGCCCAGATGTCACCAAATTCACAAACCAATGCCTTTATCCCCCAGCTATTATTTAGATAGAAATAAATTTAATTTTGGCAATATTTGAATGGGTTTTAATTTCCTTTGTAAAATTTTAACATTGCCTTCTGAATAATGTACCATATTTGTTAGCATATGTCAGAAAGTGTCCAATATGTTAGAGAAGTGTTGTATATGCTAGTAATTGTCCTATCTGTTGTAGGGGTGGCAAAACGTGCAGGCCTTGAGCATTGGCTTTTAGAAATATGCTGCTAACAAAAAGGTAAATTAAAAAATGTCCAACTTTATAATTATTTATAGTTGTTGACACTAAAATTTTATATTAATTAAATTAAAAAATACCTTTATTTTTCTTCATTCTTCCCATACTTCATTACTATATTATATACACACAATATAGTTAAAAACAACTATCAGTCAATATTTTGAAAACATTTTGTATACATGTACTTTGAAATTAATAGTTTAAAAATGTATACAATAATTATTATTATTTGAAATGTTCTGAGTATAATATATCTAAAAGACAAAACTAATCATTTCATAAAAGGATCTGATAAAACGATATGGAACCATGAATCTTTAAAACTTAATATCTGATTTTACAAACCCACACTTTTAACATTTTAGCGCCCCTCCTTTGACTTTCATTCTCTGCTTGACAGGTTCAATTCCTGTTCAGGGGTATATTTTCTTTAATAAACTTTTGGCAAACATGGATGAACATGCATGCAATAAGACTGAGTGTCAGAAAGATGGTCTTTTTTAAATACTTTCACTCTTTGTCAATGTTCCTTGTTTTAAAAAGAAATGATTAGAATTGGAATAAAACTTAAACATTCAATGAAAGTGAATTCATACATTTTTTTTTGTTCTTGAGAATTTACAACAAAAATAATAAACATTATTTATTTATCAGATTGTTTATCTCTATCTATAAAAGGCAGGATGTGTGTGTGTGTAACGAATGCACGGCTGCAATTTTCGACGGATTTGCACCAAAATTTACATGCACATGCTCCAAGTTAGCAGGAAGGCCAAGACTGACTTTGTATTTCCCAACTCCCATTGATAGTGCAAATAATCGATTTTTTCATGCTTTTACGGCAGTTTTCATGTAGTTTGTGGCCATTTTCTACTGACCAGAGTGAGAGCCTATAGCTGGCTACCACGAATAGGCAGGAACATTCTATTGGCCAGCGCAGGAGCCAACAGTTGACTGACATGAATGTTAACTAGCACGCTAGCATGCAAAAAAATCGATAGCTGCATTTGGGAAAAATTTAAATCTGCATGGCACTTTACTCCAATTGGCTCATTCACTTGCTTAAACTCAACATTGATTCTGATTCCGTAGAATTGGGTTGGGTGTGAAAAAGTATTTGTTGTTAACATTCTTTTTTCATTTGGTTTTTCCAGTTACGAGTCCTTTTTAAAAGCTGATCGTTTTGTGTTCATTTTGTTTAGTTCTTTTTTTGTAATAGATTTAATGTTTAGTATAGAGCTTAGAAAAAATTCGCAGTGTGAGATAGGCAAGAAGTAAGGCATGTAGCAACATCAGCACAGCAAAGGGCACTCCTTTAAAGGCAAGGAAGGGCAAAAATATTTTAAGTCAAGTGATAGCGATTGCTGTATGAGTCGTACGATTTTTGAATCAAGCATGGGCAACACCGGGCCATGCTGCTATTTTATACTATTTATTATATTATTAATTGGAATGGTTGGCAAAACATTGTACAATTGGTTCAAACTTTATAAAATGGTGAATAATAAGGATTTTCTCATAATTAGTTTACATATTTTAATAATCAAGCAAATGCTTATAAATTTATGAATAAAAATTGTTTTCACATTTATTTCTTTATAAATTGGCAAATGATAAATATTGCATTGCATTAGTTCTAATTTTATTAGTTCTTAGAATGTTCTATATATAAAATTTTTCTTGTAAATACACAATCTAATAAATAAATAGTGTTTAATATATTTCTTGTACATTCTCAAGAACAAAAAAATGTATGAATTCATTTTAATCATGTTTTGGTTTTATTCCAGTTCTAGTCATTGCTTTTTAAAACAATAAATATTGCTGAGGAGTGAAAGTAATTAAAAAGGCGGTGTCATGAAAAAAACTGTCCTTTTGACATTGTATCTTATTGCGAATACATTTATTCATGTTTACCAAACCTTCAATGTCTATTCTGGTAAGTATTAAACAATAAAAGAAATATTTATTCAAATACATCTACCCACGTCTTGTGGTGTTTATTGATCTAAAGTTTATCATTCATGGTTCTTTCATTAAATAATTTTGGCAACTGCTCTATTACTCTACTGTTTACATTTAATATTACAATACTATGGAGTAAGTCTGCTAAATTGAAGTATTGAAGCATTATTATTATTGATTGATTGGTTCATTTTCTATGGGTTATCAACCCTTTGCAGGTTATTTAAAGCCAGAAAATATTGTAAGAATTTTTTTTTAAGATAATAAGAATTTAATGATAAAAGTTTTACTAATTAACTCATAGATGGGGGAGAGGAGGTGGATTCATGCCTAATCAGAATTTGATAAACAAATAAGAAATTATAATTAGTTAAACAGGAATGCTTAGAAGAAAGATTTATTCTCTGATTTGTATTTCTCCCATTATAGGCATTATTATATCCATGATATAATAAGACTAATATTTCATGGACAGAATAGAATGGCTGAAAGGAAAAAGAATGACAAACATGCTTTGTTCTCAGAGAGAATTTTATATCACTAAGACATACACAAAACTATATATATATATATATATATATATATACATATATACATGTGTCCCACACGGAGAATAATATATCACATATATCTACCCAGTAAAGCAAAGTGTAAGGAGAAACAAAATAGAATATAATATAATATTTGAGATACTCCTGTACCTGGAGAAGCCAATTTTGGGACTCCAGCTATGGTAGGTGATTCAAACACGTGGGGTTTATTTATGTCCCAAGCAAGGATATAGTCCACAAACAGGAAACAGTGAGTTTTGAGTTTTCCCAAAATGAGGACTGTGACCTGGAGTTTCACTTTGTATCTGGGAAAGATATATTACCAAAGGGAAATGGCACAATGGACTTGTAAGCTGTTGGGGAGGCAGATTTAGCCTCTGCCTAGGTCATGGATGGCCTGAGCTAAAAAAAAAGCAACCTTTCTGTTTGGCTGCTGTAAATGAACTGAAATTAACAAGCACTTTTGTCACTATATGGAGTGACATCTTTAAGCAGCCAGCACATGACCCATGTAACTTATCTCCACCAAAGGGAGATAAACACCTTCTGTATCTCTACATTAGGATATAAAATGGGGGATGAATTCTATATTACAATGAATATATAGACCGTTCCCTCACTTTGTTGCCATGATAGTTTATAGTTTTATAATTCAGAGAATGTAAATAAATCTAAAACACATGTCTGTGTAGTGAATCTGTATTTCATTGATTGATTGAATTGTTTTTTTTACAGTTTATCAACCCTTTGCTGGTTATTTAAAGCCAGAAAGTATTTTTAGATTGTAAGAACATATTTTTTTAGATAATAATGTTTTAATGATAAAAGTCTTAGTAATTAACCGATAGCTGAGGGAAAAATTCATACCATTCCCTAAGGTATTTACATGTAAATAAATATAACAAACCCAAATGGAATTGGAATATGGCTCTCCAATTAACCATTCCAAGCCATTAACCATTTCCCCACCCACATATCCAAGCTTACAGCACTTAGTATTCCCAAGTGGTCACCCATGTAGGCACTGATCAGGGTTAACATTGCTTAACTTTGGTGATCATACAGGAACCAATGTTTCAACATGATGTGGTTGTAAGCCATCTGAAGAAACATTTACCAAATTTCTCAACTTCACATATAAGACCTGGAATAGATTGTTATCTATTTTTTATCAGTGTAGAGGTTTTTATATATGTTATCAAATATAAGTAATATTTGCATTTCAAACAGAAATGGCAGGTGAAGAGTTTCAAATTATTTTATCAATAACTGAAGAGCATTTTGACTTCATTACTCATTGAGGCCATTGAAATGAATGAAGCTGTAAGAAATCTTAAAGATTTGCCATGATAATGAATATTTGAAAACTGTGGGAAAATTATGAAACAGAATAAACAATGACGGTGAGTATGTTAATGAGAACAAAATGTAATAATCTGTGAATTCTCTAGATGAAGCATAATTATTATTATTCATTTTTTATTTGTATCTTTCATCTTTTTTATTGTTTTTATTACATCATGGTAATGGTAATGATAATATTAGCCATTTCCCTATAAGCCATTTCCTTATAAGTAGAAACATTTAATTGGCCTTCATTGTTCTATGTGCTATCCATTTTAGAACAACCAATATTACTTTTTTGGTTGAAAATTCAAAGAAGGATAAAACACTCTTTCTCTTAAAATCCACTTTTTTTGAGGAAAATTCTGATTTTCTCAAATCCATTATTTTCTCTTTGTATATCCATTTTAGTTGTTGCTGCTTTCCTCAAGTGATGTGGTTTCTGTTATTTGGTGGGGATTTCCTTCTGAACTTTCTAATTGAATCCATTTTAGTTGATGATGGTATATTAACGACTTCATTAAGACACTATCATTATTTTTCCTTTGACTTCAAGTTCCATTTTATGTGCTATCCATTTTTCTGTTATTTGCTGCTGTTAAAGCACCAGTCCTCAACTGATGTAGTTTCTATTATTTCCATACATTTTAGTTCTTTGTTTGATGATTCTGTTTGTGATTCTGTAGCACCAGTCCACAAGGTTCAAAGAAGGATGATCTTTGCCAAGACACTCAGCCATTATTTTCTCTTTGACTTCATGTGATATCCATTTTAGTTGTTGCTGCTATTTTCCTCTTGGTTTCTGTTATTTGGTACTTTGTTTGTGATTCTGTATCCACAAGGTTCAAAGAATATCCAAGACACTCAGGGCTTTTATTTTCTCTTTGTTGATATCCATTTTAGCTGCTGTTGAAAGTCCTCAAGTGTTTGTGATGTGGTTTCTTTGCTTATTTTTTCTTTTGACTTACATGTTTTAGTTGTTGCTGCTGTTGAAAGTTCTTTGTTTTTTATTTGATTCTGTAGCACCAGTCCACAAGGTTCAAAGAAGGATGATCTTTGCCAAGACACTCAGGCTTCATTATTTTCTCTTTGACTTACATGTGATATCCATTTTAGTTGTTGCTGCTGTTGAAAGTCCTCAAGTGATGTGGTTTCTGTTATTTGGTACAGTTCTTTGTTTGTGATTCTGTAGCACCAGTCCACAAGGTTCAAAGAAGGAATGATCTTTTACATGTGATATCCAAGACACTCAGGCTTCATTATTTTTTCTCTTTGACTTACATGTGATATCCATTTTAGTTGTTGCTGCTGTTGAAAGTCCTCAAGTGATGTGGTTTCTGTTATTTGGTACATGTGATATCCATTTGTTGTTACAGTTCTTTGTTTGTGATTCTGTAGCACCAGTCCACAAGGTTCAAAGAAGGAATGATCTTTATTTTCTCTTTGCCAAGACACTCAGGCTTCATTATTTTCTCCTTTCAAAGACTTAAGACATGTGATATCCATTTTAGTTGTTGCTGCTGTTGAAAGTCCTCAAGTGATGTGGTTTCTCTTATTTGGTACAGTTCTTTGTTTTTGATTCTGTAGCACCAGTCCACAAGGTTCAAAGAAGGATGATCTTTGCCAAGACACTCAGGCTTCATTATTTTCTCTTTGACTTACATGTGATATCCATTTTAGTTGTTGCTGCTGTTGAAAGTCCTCAAGTGATGTGGTTTCTCTTATTTGGTACAGTTCTTTGTTTGTGATTCTGTAGCACCAGTCCACAAGATTCAAAGAAGTTCAAGACACTCAGAAGAATGATCTTTTAGTTGTTGCCCTCAAGACACTTCATTCTGTAGCACCAGTCCACAAGATTCAAAGAAGGATGATTTTTCTCAGGCTTCATTATTTTCTCTTTGACTTACATGTGATATCCATTTTAGTTGTTGCTGCTGTTGAAAGTCCTTCAAAGAAGGATGATCTTGCCAAGACACTCAGGCTTCAAGTGATGTGGTTTCTCTTATTTGGTACAGTTCTTTGTTTTTTGATTCTGTAGCACCAGTCCACAAGATTCAAAGAAGGATGATCTTTGCCAAGACACTCAGGCTTCATTATTTTCTCTTTGACTTACATGTGATATCCATTTTAGTTGTTGCTGCTGTTGAAAGTCCTCAAGTGATGTGGTTTCTGTTATTTGGTACAGTTCTTTGTTTGTGATTCTGTAGCACCAGTCCACAAGGTTCAAAGAATGATCTTTGCCAAGATGATCTTTTTTCTTTTGACCAAGACCTCAAGTGATGTGGTTTCTCAGTTCTTGCTTTTGTGATTCATTAAAGAAGGATGATTTTCTCTTTGACTTACATGTGATATCCATTTTAGTTGTTGCTGCTGTTGAAAGTCCTCAAGTGATGTGGTTTCTGTTATTTGGTACAGTTCTTTGTTTTGATTCTGTAGCACCAGTCCACAAGGTTCAAAGAAGGATGATCTTTGCCAAGACACTCAGGCTTCATTATTTTCCATTTTAGTTGTTGCCTTCCTCAAGACTTACATGTTTGTGATATCCATTTTGATCTTTTGTTGTTGTGATATCCATTTTAGTTGTTGCTGCTGTTGAAAGTCCTCAAGTGATGTGGTTTCTCTTATTTGGTACAGTTCTTTGTTTTTGATTCTGTAGCACCAGTCCACAAGGTTCAAAGAAGAATGATCTTTGCCAAGACACTCAGGCTTCATTATTTTCTCCTTGACTTACATGTGATATCCATTTTAGTTGTTGCTGCTGTTGAAAGTCCTCAAGTGATGTGGTTTCTGTTATTTGGTACAGTTCTTTGTTTCTGTGATCCACAAGATTCAAAGAAGGATGATCTTTGCCAAGACACCAGTCCTCTTTGACTTACAAGTGATATCCATTTTAGTTGTTGCTGCTGTTGAAAGTCCTCAAGGATGATTTCTTTATTTGGTACAGTTCTTTGTTTGTGATTCTGTACACCAGTCCACAAGGTTCAAAGAAGGATTCAAGACACTTATTTTTTCTCTTTGACTTACATGTGATATCCATTTTAGTTGTTGTTGTTGCTGCTTCTTTGTTTGAAATTCTGTCCTCCAAGGTTCAAAGATGTGGTTTCTGTTATTTGGTTGTGTGATATCCACCTCAGTTCTTTGGTTTGTTTGATTCTGTAGCACCAGTCCACAAGGTTCAAAGAAGGAAGGATGATCCATTTTAGTTGTTGCTGCTGCCTCAAGTGAAGACACTCAGGCAAAGAATGATTCATTATTTTCTCTTTGACTTACATGTGATATCATTTTAGTTGTTGCTGCTGTGATATCCATTTTGGTTTCTGTTATTTGGTAGTTTTTTTGATTCTGTCCACAAGATTCAAAGAAGGATGAAGGATGATCTGTTGAAACACTCAGTCCTTTTAGTTGTTGCAAAGTCCTCAAGATGTGGTTTCTGTTATTTGGTACAGTTCTTTGTTTGTGATTCTGTAGCACCAGTCCACAAGGTTCAAAGAAGGATGATCTTTGCCAAGACACTCAGGCTTCATTATTTTCTCTTTGACTTACATGTGATATCCATTTTAGTTGTTGCTGCTGTTGAAAGTCCTCAACTGATGTAGTTTCTGTTATTTGGTACAGTTCTTTGTGATTTTGCAAATTTGAAGCTTTAAAATGGCTTAAAACAATACTGGCAAATGCAAAAATGATCAGTAAATAGCACCAATGTGTGAAGATTTTTGAAGATCCTGAATGACTCAGATGTAAAAACAACAAGTTGAGGAGTTTGTCTTAACAATATGTGTTCCATATTTTATTTTTAATCATTTCACCCCAAGCAAAGCAATAATGCCAGAAAGATGCAAGGGGCTACAGGGTGTAAATGAATAAGAGAAAAAAGAAAAACATTATTAAGGAGAGATGACAATAAAAGAACAGGAATTAAGAAGACAAAAGATAATGATTGACATTGCATTTCAATTTTTAAAGATCAAATCAAGAGGCTGGAAGTGGGTTCCACAAAATTCAGTGAGAGAAGAAACTGTTAGCATAGAACTTATGGTAACATCTAGCTATGTATAGAGTCAATTTAGTACTGTATTTATATTTATGAAGCTAAGATACCAAAGAGGAAAACTCATCAGAACAATTACCATGAAAATATTTATAGAAAAAGGACAGGGAAACTATGTTATAGCAGTAGAAAAGTGATTAAAGCCTAGGTGCCAGGTTTGGATAAATAACATTGCAGATTCTTCTTTGGATTTTATCAAGAATCTCTAAATACATAACAGAAGCACCAGACCAGATGTGGCAGCAATATTCAATACATGGATGAATGGTAGACTTATAAATATGCAATATAGATTCTTCTTTGGATTTTATCAAGAATCTCTAAATACAATAGCAGACGCACCAGATCAGATGTGGCAGCAATATTCAATGCATGGATGAATGGTAGACTTATAAATATGCAATATAGATTCTTCTTTGGATTTTATCAAGAATCTCTAAATACATAGTAAAAGCAACAGACCAGATGTGGCAGCAATATTTGATGCATGGATGAATACTAGACTTATAAATGTGTAAGATAGATTCTGGCAGGAAAAACTGTCTAGCATGACACAGTGAACTAACATTTGATTCAATATAAACTTTCTACTTCATGTCAGCAGAAAGAAAATGCAATGAGTCATTATTCTGGAGGTCAGCATCAACCATGCTGATGGAAGGCAAAAATGGTTCTCAAAACCATTTTAAAAAAGACCAGCTTGACCAAGATAGAAGTCATAAAAATGCATCTTTGTCAAAATTTAACAAGACATTTTTAGGTAATAAAATCGGAATGGAAGTTTTGAAATTACAAAATACCAGATCCTAAATCAATTGGCAAAACATGTGAGATCAATCACTAGGCCACTTTTAAAAAGCATCCTTAAGAAAATTGAAATGAAATGTGGAGCAGAAAACATGAAAAATGACTTTTTCAACTATTCTTTTCATTAGCAGATACTATACTATCCTCAATGGGTCAGATGGATGAAACAAATGTTGGGTATCAACTGGCAGTTTCCTACACTCAGACATTGAGATTTAAATAAATCAGAGATGGTGCAATGTTCTGGATGGAATTATAAGTTGTGGAGTGGTGGGCCCATAATGAGTTTCAGATAGTGTTAAAATGAAAAATCAATCATATACAATCAGGCATATATATATTGATTTTATGAAAGCACACATGGAGTTATAATTCAAGAAACCAAATGCATTAAGAAAGATGATTTTTATGTGCAACAATATCATATTCAATGAAAAGACAATACCTGAACAAAATGAACTTCAAAAATCCTCATTTAATAAAATAACTGGAAAGATGAAGTGAATGTTGTACTGTTTTTTTTTTCAAATGAAGAAATACAACAGCTCACAAAATTAATGAATAAAAAACTTAAAGGATACATTTTATGTTCATATCATTTTGTCTTCATTACAAGGACATTGTTTTCATTGTTCTGCTAAAAACATTTGTCTTTGTAAACTTTCCAGTCTTTGAGTAATTATAATTTTTACAGCATTATAATGTTTCTTGGTGTTTCAGCAACATGCTTTATAACTTGGAAAATCAAATAAAATTCATGCAATTGGTACGACATTATAATCTTATGTGAGACATCATGTGCATAAATAGTGCAAATATTTTTGTCAATCCTTTCATTTATTTTCTAAAAATCATTAAAAGAATATAAAATATAAGTATTTAATAAAAGTTAAGTGGCTAACAATGTAAGATGCAGCATATATATTATTAAATAAAGTGATGTAGCCAACATTACATCAGAAAGATCAAGCCAAAGGAAGTTACAAATATATATTGAACAGAGTACTAAGGGTGCTAATAATTATATGAAGAGTTTCAATTAAGCGAAGTAATGTATATGACAAACTGTAAGGCCATTTTATTCCTGTGGCACTTAAATCTATTCTACCACCATAGTATGAAGGTAAATCAGAAAGTAAACACAATATTTTTAAATTACATGGTAAAATTCAACACGGAGGAACTGATATGCAACAGTACTTGTGCACATGGGAAGACAGGTAACTAGACACACAAAGCATTCCATCTTTCAGGTGAGTGGTAGGGAGCAATGAGGTCAGACATATGGATGTTCTACTAATGATTGCACCATCAAGAAAAACGGTGCCATAGTATACTGTAGTGTGCCTTCTGTATGTAGAGGGAGTCAAACCTGTGAAGATCCAGCACCAGATGTTGGTACAGTATGGAGCATGCATCATGAATCAACAAAAAGTGTATGAGTGGGTAGAACATTTCAAAGTGCTAAGAACTAGTGTAATGGTCAAATGGACAATAAATGCTAAATACAAAAATAATACTCATCTCTATAAATATTACTTGCAAATAAAAGGTGGTGGAACTGTATCAGAAATTACATAAGAAATAATGGCTAGAACTAAATGTTACAATATTAAAGGTGAAAGATGTAATCTTTACCTTTTAGAAAAATTGATCATTCAAAAATATATAAATAACCCTAATTTACTAAACAAATGAAATGAATTAATGGTCATATGTAAACATAAAAACGAATACATCTTGAAAATGTTGAACTCGATTGAGTTCAATTCTTGCCACATAGCCTCAATTTTAAAATATATATCAACCTTCATTTTATTTACATTTTCTTAATTTCTGAATTTAAATGTATGATTATATATTTAGTATTTATAAGTAAATTCCTATTTACTTGCAAACATGTTTATGTTTTTAGCTAATATGTATTATGTATATATGTATATTTTGTGATTTCTCTTAAAGAATGAATGTGTATTTATATGAATGTATTTGCAATTAGGTGAATCATATGTGTGTGCATATATATATATATATATATATATATATATATCATTATGTTACATGTGCATAGCTTACAGCTAAGAAACATATATTGGATTTATTGTAAGTTGTATATATATATATATATATATATATATATATATATATATATATCATATGTATCTATGTGAGTGCATATATATATATGTTTTTATATATTTTGTGTATATACATATATTATACATATATATACATACATATATGTATGAATATATGTATGAATATATATATATATATTTATGAATAGATTTGTATGAATATACATTTATCTGTGTGCATATAATTACATTTTTTATGAATACAATCGTGAACATGTTAATATGTACTCAGAAATTGTAAAAAATATTTGTATGTACCTTTGTATATCTGTGTAAATGTGGAGGTATATATATATATATATATATATATATATATATATTTGTATACTTTCAAAATTATGAGATCAGTTGAATGCACTACCTTGGTTTCAACCTTAAGGTTATCCTCAGGTGACTTTTATCAATTGACCTCCCAATGCTTTATTTTTTAAAAAAACTAATGAATGCTATATTATTTTTTAAAAATCAATCAACAAACACATGACGTCAGGTGTGATAGAAAGGGAGGTAGAGGAGGATATGAAGAAGGAAGGAGAAGAAGGGGGAAGAGAAGAAAAGCAAGGGTATTATAAATATATTGGTGGGGGATTAATTGAAGTGTACATTTTTTTTTTTTTTTACCCAGTCTTGTATGTGCTTAAGAGGAATGTTTTAGTATGTATGCAAGGACTCATGACTTCGGATTTCTTGTTCAAAATGTTCTTTGGATCTGGAAATGTCATTATTGCTGATTTTTTCTGATGGCAGAGGTTGTAAATATTATTCTGGTTGTTATAAGGCTTTTCCTTTTTTAAAATTTTTCAGCTTACAATCGGATCCCTACTGCTTTTTCTTTTAAATTCCACAGATAGTCAGCTCCTTTGGTAGAATACCTAAGACTCACTAGCTTGGATGATGAACTATGATTGTACCATCTTTGTTTGAAAGTACCTTCAGTACATCCTATGTACATTTTATTCTGGCCATTAATATCTGTTTTTTCTGCTTTATAAATTATTGCTTCCATTTTACTAGCTCCATTTAATGGACACCTATTTATTTCTACAGTTACATAAATTACTAGTGATAACTATATTTTACTGCACATTATTTTTTAAATTTCTGGCATTTTGTCTATTTATTAATGTTTCTAAAATACTAATACAGCTGTAGCTTAATTTAACTGTGTTTTTATTGAATATTTTATATAATTCTGAATCAATAATCAAGCAGATACCACAATCAATTAACCGCTGGCTTTCCAACAAATCTTCTAGTGAAAACATATTCAACAAAGCTAAAAAAGACTATGAAACAGGCCTAAAAAATGGTGGATTTTTGACAATACTCCCATACACACCACACAGCACAAGAAAAAGGCAACAGGAAGAGAAACATCATATGGTTCAACCTACCATACAACAAAACCATAAAAACAAATGTAGGAAAAATATTCATCAAACTCATACACAAACACTTCTCCACATCAAGAACTCTCCATAAGATATTCAACAAAAACACAGTAAAAATCTGCTGCGGTTGCATGAAGAATATGACACAAATAATAAAAAATCACAACAGGAAAACAATTAACAAACCTCCTGAACAAATTAAGCCCATGTGTAACTGCAGAATAAAGAACAAATGTGCTTTAAATGGCAATTACTTGTAGAACAATATAATATACCAATCCACTGTAAAATCAGCAGATAATGCAAAAATATACATAGGAGTAACTGAAGGATCCTTGAAACTAAGAAACTATGAATAAAAGACATCCTTTACAAATAGTAAATACTTGAACAGCACAATCATTTCTAAACTTATCTGGGAGATTAAAACCAAAATCAAATCACACCAAAAATATGGAAAATAAGGAAAGAACATAGCCTACAACAATCAATCCAAAAATGGTAAACTCTGCCTGGAGTAAAAAGTAGCTATAATTAACTTCCCAGACCAAAACAAACTACTAAATAAAAGATTAGAACTCATCTCAAAATGCAGACATGAAAACAAATTTTTACTACATTACTTAAAATCAAAAACTGAAAACAAACAAGAATAAACAAAAATAAATAGATAAAATAAAATAAGTACACAAAAATCCAAACAAATAAATAAATAAACTAAGTAAATAATAAACAAACTGTTAGAATAATACAATAGACTACCCATAATACATCACTGACTTGTATATATGACCCAAGGTCAATGATGGAACTTGTGTGGTAAGATAACATCTACCAAAACGAACATGCTGATCTGAATAATGAATTATATAATAATAATAATTCCTCGTATGCTTTTCACTATGAATTCAAAGCTAGCCTTGCACATCTTTAATACTGTAGTGATTTTTATCTTCCCCTAATGGTTTTTGCTTTAATAAATTAGGCAAGATAAATATTTAGAAAACTTTTCTATGGAGCAATGTTTTGTAAGCAATCTCATATATTTTAACTAGGATAGTGAATTTGATCTTTTCTGAGTGCTATATATTCAAGGCCTTACAAATACCCTAAACAAATAAATATGAACAGATGATATAAGCTATTTAAAATTAACTAATATGTTGCTTCACAGATAACCCATTTAAAGTGATCATTTTTATCAATTGTTATGTTGCGGACCCGGTAGGGTGCAGTGCTGGATTATACTGAGTGGCCTTGTGCCAGACACCACACTAAACTACCGAGTCTACAAGCAAAGTAAAAAGATAAAAATGTGCGTGGATGAACAACGAAGAAATGTGGTTAATCCACACGTGCATGATTAAAATATATTAACAAGATAGCCTCCTCGGAATGACTGAAAAAGACTGGGTTTCAACAAGAGTAATTTTTATTAAATGCAGGAAAAAACAAGTAATTTGTCCCGTGGTAGGGACCAATGAAAAAGTTCCGCGCCAAAATAGAAAACAAGATGGCTAAAGGCGGGAAGTTTCTTGAAGAAGAAGGAGATGCCAGATAAGTCAATGTACATGATAATATTCATACAAGGAAAAATACTCACTGCGAGTTTTTAGGTAATGTGAGTGAATGTTATTGTTATGTACATATTTTTTTTTTTTTTTTTGTACTGGTTCAAAACAGATTTCTGACGAGACCCAAAGTGGACGACGGATTGTTATTTTGTATGTTCTGCATCGACTCGGAGTAGGGACTTTGAATGACTAGTCTCAAAGGGCCGAAAAAGTAATTATTTGGTATATGCATCATCTCGTAGAAGGATTTTTTGAATGACGAGCTTTGAGGAATTAATTATCTGGTGTTCTCATAGTCTTGTAGAAGAAATTCCGAATGACGAGCCAAAAGGGACGAGGAAAAAATTATCTGGTATTGCATCGTCTCGGAAAAGGGTTCTTGAATGACCAGCCAAAAGGAACGAAGAATTAATTATTTGGTATTTGCATCGTCTCGGAAAAATGATTATGAATGACGAGCCAAAAGGGACGAGGAAAAAATTATCTGGTATTGCATCGTCTCGGAAAAGGGTTCTTGAATGACCAGCCAAAAGGAACGAAGAATTAATTATTTGGTATTTGCATCGTCTCGGAAAAATGATTATGAATGACGAGCCAAAAGGGACGAGGAAAAAATTATTTGTGGTCGCATAGTATTATTTCCTTCGTCAGTCAACCTGAAATATTGACATGGATAAAAATGAGTCTGCTTAGGTCCGAGTCTGGAACACCAACTGACTTTTTTGAAACAACAGTTTGTCGTTGACGTCACAAATTTTTCGCGGCAAGATTTCAAAAATCTAATTTGCATAGCAAGTCGCTTGGCTGGTGACCAAAAACAGTTACTACTGTATTAGACTAAAAGAGACAGAAAGGGGGTGTCAAACGCGCGCGCGCACACAAGCGTGGAAGAAGGGAGGAAACTCGCGCGCGCGTAAAATGTCGTAGATGGAATAATACATTATTCCACACAGCCCTCCTCCTGGATCAAATGTCGCAGACATTTGACTAATAATAGTAGAATGTTTCAAATTTCTTTGGAAAGGTGACTTTTCGACCGGAGCTGGTATACTTAGGTTTGTCGAGAGAGACAGGTGTCTTGAAATTCTCCTGAACTTGCGGAGTTGATTGGGAAGTAGTATGAGACGACGGTTTCTCTATAAAGGCAGGTTTCAACCGATCTATTGAAACGTTGTCGGTGTGAATACCTTTTCGTATTTGGAAATATTTGTCCGCGCGTTTAAGAACGCGGAATGGGCCTGTGTAGGCCGGCGTAAGAGGCCGCTTAACAGAGTCATTACGTACAAATACAAATTCGCAGTCCTTGAGCTGGTGCGGTAAATAGATATCACTCGGGCAGTGCCGCGGTGGTGTATAGCATAAGTTTGCCATTTTAAGGCGTAAGTCCTGAATAAAAGAGGAAGAAACTGGTGGTGTGGTCACAGCTGGCGAAAAATATTGGCCAGGTAAAGATAACGAAGTACCAAATACAAGCTCTGCAGGGGAGCATTTCAAGTCATCCTTAAGAATATTTCTTAACGATAGAAGGATGAGAGGTAATTCATCGACCCAATTATTATTCTCATGCTTCGTTGATAGCGAAGCCTTAAGGGTGCGATGGAATCGTTCCACCAGCCCATTCGCACAGGGGTGATACGCTGTAGTACGTATATGCTTTGCACCAAGGAGTTCAGTGAATTCCCTGAAAAGACACGACTGGAACTGTGCTCCTCTATCTGTAGTAACCACTTTAGGAGTCCCAAAAATCGAAATCCAGTCGCATAAAATAGCTTTTGCGACAGTCACAGCAGTGGTATCTTTGACAGGGATGGCAGTAGGCCATCGGGAAAAACGATCCACTATAGTTAGAAGGTAGGAATAACCATGGCAGGTTGGTAGGGGCCCAACTAAGTCCAGGTGTATATTAGTAAAACGAGCATCAGGCTCACTGAAAGTGCCCACGGGAGATTTTGTGTGTCTATGCACCTTACACTTCTGACATTGTAAACAAGTATTAACCCATTCGCGAATGTGAACGTTCATATTCGGCCAAACGAAACGGTCCGAAATTAACTTAACTGTGGCTCTTTTGCTAGGGTGTGAGAGTCCGTGTAGGTGGTCAAAAACCTGTCTACGAAGAGACGGAGGAACATAAGGTCTTGGAGATTTGGATTTTACATCACAGTATAAGACCTTGTTACTAAAAGGAGCCGGACATTTCTGAAGTTCTAAAGAAGTGTCTGATAACACATGCTTCAGAGTTATGTCCGCTTCCTGTTCGTCGGCGATCAAATCTTGACTGAGTGCATCAGTATGCACGACAAACATTTCAGTACGAGATAGGGTATCGGCGACAGTGTTATCCGAACCCTTAATGTACCTAATATCAGTAGTAAATTGCGATATATAGTCCAGGTATCTGATCTCCCTCGCAGTGTATTTGTCCGAATTAGTGGACATAACGGACGTTAAAGGTTTGTGGTCCGTAAATATAACGAAGGACCTACCTTCGAGGAGGTGTCTGAAATGCTTAATGGCACGAAATATAGCCAACAGTTCACGAGAAAAGGTACTGTAGCGTGACTGGGCAGGAGAAAGTTTAGCGGAAAAGAACGCTATAGGTCTACGTTGAGAAGGAGTGACTTGTTCAATGACCGCGCCTATTGCTGTTTCGCTAGCGTCAGTGGTCAGGTAGATATCCGATTGAGGGTCGTCCTCTAAGAAACTAAGCTTAGAAAAATTGCCTAGAGCGGTTTTAGCTGCTCGAAAGGCGTCCAAGGCTTCACTCTCAAGTATAATAGTCTTATTCTTCTTCTTCTGTAATAAGTTGGTAAGGGAGTCAGAATGTTAGAACAGTTTGGAATAAACCTCCTGTAGAAGTTGATCATCCCTATAAAGCGTCTCAACTGTTTAATAGAAACAGGGACGGGAAACTCAGTGATAGCTTTAATCTTTTCAGTTAAAGGGCAATTCCATTTGCATCGACGTGATGTCCTAAAAATTCTATATGGTCTGATCCGAAGACACATTTGTCCAGGTTTAGACGAAATCCGTAATGGGACAAACGTTGAAGAACTTCGTGTAGGTGTTGTTTATGCGAGGCAGCGTCCTCGCTAGCTATCAGAATGTCGTCAATGTAATCGAAAACAAAAGGGAGTCCACGCAGAACCTCGTCCATAAGACGTTGGAATGTCTGTGCTGCGTTGCAAAGGCCGAAAGGCATTTTCAAAAACTCAAATAAACCGAAAGGTGTAGTAACAGCAGTTTTTGGGACATCAGCAGCAGCTACTGGCACCTGATAATATGCTTTAGCGAGATCTATTTTAGTAAAAATCTTTGCGCCTTGTAAACCAGAAGTGAAATCGTGGAGGTGGGGGATTGGATAACGATTCCGGACGGTGATGGAATTCAATCTTCTATAATCCACACAAATTCTATAGTCCTCCTTTCCTGGTTTAGGTACTAAATGGAGAGGGGAAGCGTAAGGACTGTCGGACGGACGAATAACACCCTCTCGTAGCATGTCGTCGAAAGCTTTCTTTGCGAATTTTAATTTGTTAGGTGCTAGACGACGAGGACGGGAAAAAACAGGTTGACCAGTGGTCTTAATAAAGTGCTGTGTTTGATGTTTAGTTGAATCAATAGATCCAGCAGGAGGTCCTGGTACTGATTCAATAAGTCTAAGTACTCTTTATTGTGGCACGTTGCCACGGTGATGCCAGTGGTGGTAAGTTTAGAATAAGTGCCAAGAACACACAGTCTTGTTAAGTTGTCAGTCAGGGAATGG
The DNA here is from genome assembly GCA_903632075.3 of Acanthosepion pharaonis. Taxonomy (NCBI): domain Eukaryota; kingdom Metazoa; phylum Mollusca; class Cephalopoda; order Sepiida; family Sepiidae; genus Acanthosepion; species Acanthosepion pharaonis. The sequence goes on along the minus strand of CAHIKZ030000436.1, from coordinate 2,696,090 downwards.
TTGTTCATTCGCACGGCGAGATCATAGTGCGCCAGGAAATCTGCACCTAATATCGGCATCTTGACGTCAGCAACAGTAAAATTCCAAGTAAAGTCTCGTCGCATCCCTATGTTTAGGGTAAGGGACTTCGTACCGTAAGTATTAATACTGGAACCATTTGCTGCTTGTAAGCGGAGCTGAAAAGGTTGTTGACGAGCTTTATCACGCACGGGTAAGACACTAATGGCAGCGCCGGTATCAACCAAAAAACGTAAATTATTACGCGTGTCCGTCACATAAAAAAGGCGACTAAGTTTTGGTGAAAATGCCTTGCCAGCGAGATTAGTCGCTTTCACTCGCTGGCGGTTTTGTTTTCCGCGACCGCAGTATAAGTACACGGCTTGATGCAGTAATAAGCTTTAGACCCAAATCTTCGGTGGTAGTAACACATAGTAGGAGTGGCATCCTTATCTCGGCTGGACGAGCGTGGTCGACTTCTGAAGCGCCGGCGGGAAAGGGAACCGGCTTCGACCACGGCTCTTTAGAGCTAATGTTAAATCCTTAACTTGGCGCTGCAATTCCTCGACTGTTTTTTCCAAGGACCTGTGGTCTCCAGTCGCTTCAGCACTGTGTACCGGCGTTGTCTGATTATCCAGTTGCGAGAAAATACGATCCGCGGCGTCCGCTAATTGATCGATCGAGGTGTTTTCGGACATTGGCGCCAAAATTTGGGTTATGGTGGTGGGGAGACGGTCCAGCCACAAGCTTTTTAATATAGAGTCAGCCATGGTATTTTTGCCGAGTCGGCTTTTCATATAACGAAGAAGTTGGGAGGGAGTCCTGCCATCACAAGTTAGGTTGCTAAATAGTTCCCGGATTAATGACTCCTCTGTACGGCCCATTCTCCTTAAGATTGCTTCTTTTAACCGCGCGTAGGGTTCTACTTCAGGAACGGCTTCTAGGAAGTCTGAGACCTCATCGACAATGGCGGGTGGCAAAACCGCCACCACGTGGCCAAACTTGGTCTTTTGGTCTGTAATCCTTCTGACTGTGAAAATGGCTTCCATTTGTAAGAACCAGTTCTTTATATTCCCTTCATGAAAGGGGGGAAAAGGAGCGACGGCGGCGGACATGTTCGCCGACTCTTCAGAGTCACTAGACGTCATTCCGGCTATCGAATTTATGCACGTTTATATTTAAGCTTGCTCAGAAATATGTTGGCAAGGTTGCAAAATTATTACGTGTTCGTATCACGTCGTAAGGTCACCAATCTTGTTGCAGACCCGGTAGGGTGCAGTGCTGGATTATACTGAGTGGCCTTGTGCCAGACACCACACTAAACTACCGAGTCTACAAGCAAAGTAAAAAGATAAAAATGTGCGTGGATGAACAACGAAGAAATGTGGTTAATCCACACGTGCATGATTAAAATATATTAACAAGATAGCCTCCTCGGAATGACTGAAAAAGACTGGGTTTCAACAAGAGTAATTTTTATTAAATGCAGGAAAAAACAAGTAATTTGTCCCGTGGTAGGGACCAATGAAAAAGTTCCGCGCCAAAATAGAAAACAAGATGGCTAAAGGCGGGAAGTCTCTTGAAGAAGAAGGAGATGCCAGATAAGTCAATGTACATGATAATATTCATACAAGGAAAAATACTCACTGCGAGTTTTTAGGTAATGTGAGTGAATGTGATTGTTATGTACATATTTTTTTTTTCTTTTTTTTGTACTGGTTCAAAACAGATTTCTGACGAGACCCAAAGTGGACGACGGATTGTTATTTTGTATGTTCTGCATCGACTCGGAGTAGGACTTTGAATGACTAGTCTCAAAGGGCCGAAAAGTAATTATTTGGTATATGCATCATCTCGTAGAAGGATTTTTTGAATGACGAGCCGAAAGGGACGAGGAATTAATTATCTGGTGTTCTCATAGTCTTGTAGAAGAAATTCCGAATGACGAGCCAAAAGGGACGAGGAAAAAATTATCTGGTATTGCATCGTCTCGGAAAAGGGTTCTTGAATGACCAGCCAAAAGGAACGAAGAATTAATTATTTGGTATTTGCATCGTCTCGGAAAAATGATTATGAATGACGAGCCAAAAGGGACGAGGAAAAAATTATCTGGTATTGCATCGTCTCGGAAAAGGGTTCTTGAATGACCAGCCAAAAGGAACGAAGAATTAATTATTTGGTATTTGCATCGTCTCGGAAAAATGATTATGAATGACGAGCCAAAAGGACGAGGAAAAAAATTATTTGTGGTCGCATAGTATTATTTCCTTCGCCAGTCAACCTGAAATATTGACATGGATAAAAATGAGTCTGCTTAGGTCCGAGTCTGGAACACCAACTGACTTTTTTGAAACAACAGTTTGTCGTTGACGTCACAAATTTTTCGCGGCAAGATTTCAAAAATCTAATTTGCATAGCAAGTCGCTTGGCTGGTGACCAAAAACCGTTACTACTGTATTAGACTAAAAGAGACAGAAAGGGGGTGTCAAACGCGCGCGCGCACACAAGCGTGGAAGAAGGGAGGAAACTCGCGCGCGCGTAAAATGTCGTAGATGGAATAATACATTATTCCACAGTTATCAATGACTACATATTTTCTGGTAAAACCAACTGTAAAATCAAATTGGCAAAACTGTACAGGTGTCTCCAGAGTGGTTGATATCAACTCCTGATTGCCAGCAGGATTATCCAATAAATTGTTAAGTGCCTAAGAGTCAACACAGAGTTGATAAACTTCATAAGGGTGGAAGGGAAAATAAACTGAACTACTGGAGTTGAAAACTATCATTCATTCATGATGTAATGAATATACATACATCTGGGTTCCCCCTCACAGTAATATGATTGGCTGGTGTCAGTCATAAATACAGACTGATGTGTAGGTACAAGACGACCCTATTGTCTTCACCTATTTCCTACGTCCATTGCCTACCACTACGACGACAGGCTTAAATGATTGTGTGAAAGACCATGCGTACCCTTTACCGTCTCTGGAGGATATATTCACTAAATTAAACGGAGGTAGAGTGTTTTCAAGGTTGGACTTGTCGGAGGCTTACCTTCAGGTTAAAGTCAGTGAAGAATATTCGAAGTACCTGACAATAAACACGCATAAAAGGGTTTATAAACTAAATCGTATTCCTTTTGGATTGAAGGTAGCTCCAAGCCTATTCCAGCAAATAATGGACACAATGTTGGCTGGTATGGAGTATGCAATCACATATTTAGATGATATTTTGATTAAAAGTGAAAACGAGGCCCAACACAAAACGCATATTAGAGCGGTATTTCAGAGAATTGAGGAATACGGTTTCAAGTTGAGTGCTGAAAAATGCAAGTTCTTCTTAAAGAAGATAAAATATTTAGGGAAGATCATTGACAGTAAAGGAAGAAAACCGGATCCAGAAAGGGCTGAGGCTATAAAAAATATGCCAGCACCTGATAATGGGACTAAACTCCAGGCCTTCTTGGGATTAGTAAGTTACTATAGCATTTATATCCCAAAAATGTATTATATGAGAGCTCCGTTAAAAAATATGGTGAAAAAGGGCGCAAAGTGGATATGGTCGAAAGAATGGGAAAAGGCTTTTAAAAAAGTTTAAAACCTGCCTATCGTTAGCACATTTCGATCCGAAGAGGAAAATCATTGTAGCAGCTGATGCCAGTAATGAGGGACTAGGTGCAGTATTGCTTCATAAATTCGAGGACGGATCTACGAAGCCAGTAGCACATGCTCGAGAACGTTACTGCCCTCGGAACGAAGTTACAGTCAAATCAAAAAAGAGAGTTTAGCAATAATCTACGCTGTAAAAAAATTTCACAGGTTTCTATACGAAAGAGAATTTATTCTGCAAACAGACCACAAAGCGCTGATAACAATATTTGGTTCAAAAAAAGGTATACCAACTCACACGGCAAATCGACTACAGCGTTTGGGGTGTAATTCTATTGAACTATAATTTCAAAATAAAATATGTGCCTTCAAAGAAGCTAGGTCACGCCGATGGCTTATATACGGAACCACTGGAAGAAACAGTAATAGCGACGCTAAGAGACGAAAGTGAATTGTCAGGTCTGTTATGCAACACTATTAGAGAACTACCGGTTACGCTAGAAGACGTGAAAAAAAGCAGTGGTGAACGATGATTTCATTTAAAAAAAAATGAAAAAGCAAGTCTGGTTGAACGAGAAAACTAAAAAAGAAATTAGTGTGTCACCTTTTTCAATCTGCAAACAGGTATTATACGCAGATAGAGTTGTAATGCCGGTTACTTTGCAAAAGAAAATTCTGAAAGAATTTCACACTGGCCATCCAGGGATTTCGAGAAGGAAATCGCTAATGAGAGGCTATACTTATTGGCCGAGGATGGACCAAGACATAGAAAATTTGGTGAAACAGTGCAGAGGATGTCAGCTGGCAGCAAGGGATCCACCGGTAAAGATTTAACCAAGACCAAAGACAAATGTCCCATGGACTCGATTGCATATCGACTATGCAGGGTCCATAAATGGATTTTATTACCTGATCATTGTGGACAGTTTCACTAAGTGGCCAGAAATTGTTAAGTGCAGACATCCGACTGCAACAAATACAATAAAGGCACTTAATGAAATTTTTAGTCGCTTTGGACTCCCTAAAATTTTAGTCAGCGACAACAGAACGCAGTTTACGGGAAGAGAATTCAAGAATTCTGTACATCATTGTCCATTGGTCACGTAACAATGCCAGTATATCATCCAAGATCGAATGGACAGGCGGAAAAATTCGTGGACACCTTTAAACGAGCGTTGAAGAAAAACCAAGGCGTGGACACTAATGAAAGAAGTATTCAGAAATTCTTGGCAGTATATAGAATCACGCCAAACCCGAATACGACGTCAGAGTTATCACCAGCAGTCCTGTATGACTCATTTGAAATTCCCGTTCCAGTAAGTCAACATTCGTCAATAGAGGTATCCCCGACCTCAAGGCCAGAGGTACCAGTGTGTCAAACGCCACCACTGCAAGGAGGATTGAGGCGAAAAAGACTTAGGAAAAAAATCAATCGATTAAGTCCAAACACTAAAAAGAAAAAATATTGAAGCTAAATTTCACGGGCAAATTTAGCTCAAGGGGAGGTGATGCAATGAATTTGCCTACACCTGGGTTCCCCCTCACAGTAATATGATTGGCTGGTGTCAGCCATAAATACAAACTGATGTGGAGGTACAGGACGATGCCTATTGTCTTCGCCTATTGCCTACCACTACGACGAGGACCAGTCCATTACGGTTACCTGCTAGATTGTCCTACCCGGTTACAGTAGCGAACAACCACTTTGCTACTTCGAACAAATATATCCCTTACTGGGACATATCAATTCAAGAAATAAAAAATATATAAAACTATAATTTGCTAATACACAAATATGATTTATCTGTACTTAGTTTAAACTGGACCTATATCTACTTTTTGACTCCAGACAGTATCACAGAACTATTTCCCTACACATAACCAATATAACACCATGGCATAGGTATACAATAAAAACACTCCAACTTACATGCTCAACAGCATTGTGCCTTACACATAAACTCACTGTCTTGCTATATGCCTTATTGTTAATAAAGGCTTATTAAGTTATCAGTCCCTCACTTGTAATTAGCACGATAATATAACATCTCCAACTTTACAAGTGATCTCATCTTCACTTCAAGGACATCTGCAAAAAGCACAAGCGCGCAATGGACATGGACATCAAGAGGTGGGAAGACATTGCCAACATTTGCTCATGCTGGAGATACAATTTACAGCAAGAGCTTGAGCAAGGAGAGAAGAAATGAAGGCTTGCCAATGAGGAGAAGCATGCTCGACAGAAAAAAACAACAAGGCAACATTAGAGGTGAGTGTCTTGCAATTGAGACTGTCACACCCATGTGGGCCTAAACAGCCATAACAGATGCTGCACCACCATCAGTAGCTGAGGCATAACTCTTTGGATGCAGATCCAAGGTTTCTTGAGACTAATGGATGCCACATACATGTCTGCTTTTTGACTCACATGCAAACTGGACCTATGTCTACTTAAAAGATAGAATATGTATACAATTTAAAAGAAAATAAGTTTTCTTTCTTTTCAACTGAAATTATTCTAGTCATGTCAACATGAAAAATATCACCCATCTCAATAACATTTAGTTTTCTAATTCAATAAAAATAATTGATTTTTTGGAAAATAATATCACATTTAAGAGGAACAACCTTAGTATCAACCAACTAATGTGATATTTTGTTATTATTATATTATTATTTGTTTATCACAATATTTAGAGTTGATAAACTCTTCATTATTACAATTGTTATTGGTATTATTATTATGATTATTATTAATAATTTTTATTATTATCAAATAAGTACTATGAACCTGTCATAACAAAATGCTGAAATCAACTAACATTGGATTTAAAGTCTCACAAAAAAAAAAAAATTTAATAATGCCCTTTGCGATAATATATGCAGTGGTTAGTCAAATGTTGCTATCATTTTTTCATCGTTAGTTCTGATTCTGAATCAAGTACTACAATATGGTAACTCAGATTCAACAGAACAAAATAACACAATAATCAGATATAAAATAAAAAATAACAGCCAAAAAAATGGACGCCTAAAGATGACCAGGGAGTACATTGCCTAAATTTTGTGTCTATAATAACAAATATAATAATCAAGATGATCACAACAATTTGAATAAAACAAATAAGTCAGAAGTTTTTATTATTATTACTAGTTTTAATCCATCTTAATAGTCTTGCTTTTTATGACAACATTCAAGGTTGTTAAACTCTTTCTTCTTCTTCTTCTTCTTCTTCTTCTTATTATTATTATTATTATTATTATTATTATTAGTCTTACTCCACTTTGCAGCTAGGACCTGCCATCCCCAATACCTTTGTATTCTATTAGTAAATTTTAAGTTCCACTTGAACAGCTTCTTCTTGAACTGCTGGCAGGATGTTTTCCTGATCCCTATAATCTTGACCACATCAAGACTAAAGTTAACATTCCTATATAATTGCATGAACTAACCTTCTTGCCTTTTCTTAGGCTGATGAGGGTTAGAAGGTTATCAGTTACAGATGAGTTGTTTATCTTAAAACAACTTCCGTTCCCATCATATATCAGTATAACTGATTTGAGTGTATATTGGCCTTGTGTAATGATTAAAAGAAAATGAACAGTGTTGATATATACAAAATAAATCTTTATATAACACTATATAATTTACAGAAGGATAAGGTGCAAGTTGAAGTTTCAAGAATTCAAGTGGGAAAGTCTTGATGTATAAGAGAGAGAAAGAGAAAGAGCTTGGAAGAAGTAAATATATGTATGCATGCATCCAAATGTAGTAGCTGTCACTTGATCATATGGTGAAGGGAGGTATATTTGTTTTCAATACAAATGGTGTATCTGGTTATGTTATGATGACTACAGCATAAGAGAATGGACAAAAATAATTTATCGCCTCTGATTTTGATTAATTCTTCATCTGTTTATAAACATAGATCTTCTTTGAAAGGGTGCTCTATTTCTCATTGCCTCAAGGCCTGCATCCTGGTTGGGAAAGCTTTCTGATTAGTTGGTTGAACTATAGCTTTGTTTGCCTGGTGGTTTTTATTATACATCTATTTTTAGAGATGGTGAAATTTTTGGCCTCCTTGCTTTTTTAAAAAAATTATTTATTTCTTTATCACTGCATAGTAAGTGTCTGCCTTAAGTGACTCTTGGGATTTGTATTGGGTGAACATACTATAAAAATCTTATTATAGATACTTTTTTACTGGGTTAATGTACTATTCCTTATCACTATATTATTTTATTATTAGTTTTATGTCATGTTATTATTGCTTTTTAACATGACACCATTAGATATACTTTTCAATATTTGTTATCAAAAGTTACAATAATATGATGGAGTAAAGTTTGTGATAAATAATAATCTTAAAAATTGCAAACATTTTTTAAAATGGCTATTGTAAAATAGTAAATCATTGATTGTGGAAAGAATTAATAAAAAGTTTACCAGAATGGCAACAAATTTTGATTCTGTTTAATCATGCAATCTTCTGTTAGTAAAATTGTTAAGGCAGTGTCCACGAAAGATGAATTTCTGAAGTGTGGGATGCAAGTTCAAGTGATCTTAAAAACTACTTTTTTCCCAATTTCATATTATATATACTAGCAATTAAAGTGTGTATCAAATGTGAGAATTGAAATTTTAATGAAACACTTACCAAGTTCACCCATTGTGGTGATATGCAAGCCCAATAGAAATTTAAGAATTTGTGGTGATTTTAAAGTAGGCGTGAATCACCAAATCTATTCAGATTCATTCCTGTTGCTAAACATTGAAACAGCATGCCATGAGTTTGCTGGTACAAAATACTTTGTAAAGTAGATAATCATCATATAATCAGATAAAAATTGATAGCAAGTTTCAAGAAATCACCAAAATGACCCCCACTACTGGATTAATAAGATGGACATGTCTGCCATTTGGAATCAAAACGTCAAGTCACATTTTTCAAAAAGCCACCAAAAAAGATTTAGAGGGGATTAAAAATATATTTATATATCAGGATGACATTAATATTGGTGCATGCAGTAAAAAAAGAGCTCTAAAGTAAAACAGAGAAAGTTTTGAAAAAATTAAATAGTGCAGATATATTAATTAATTGTGATAAATAGGAATGCACAACCTGTGTGCATGCACATATGCTCCTTTCACTTCATTTTCTCCTACACCAAGCTACACATACAAAAATTCACTAGTTTAAATGTTTTCTCTATTTATATTCATTGTTTTGTAACGCAAAACAATATTCTATTGTCTATGTATATTCTTGTTTGTTAGTACATACTTATCGTTTGTTTATATATATAGTTTTTTTTTTTTTGTCATTATCCAGACTCACATTCTGAATCCACCATTTTTGTTGTGAGATAAATATACCAGGAGACACATGTTTTTCAACTAAACACTCAACCAGAATACTCTCACAACAGTTACAAGCATGGTGGCCAGGCTATTCGAAAGATGTGGAAGAGTATATTTAAAAAATTCCCAAAGTGTGCAGAAATAAAGACATTTAAGCAAACTAAAATTCACTTTTGCCCAAAGCAAATGGAGCTGTGGACACAAGTACATATTATGGATCATGCCTACATTAAAGGTATAGGACTATTTTTGATATTAGTCAATTCATATTCAGGTTGGCTTGAATTTATTAAAGTTGCAAATAGAAAAGCCACTGCAGTGAAGTGTATATTGAGGATAGTGTTTTTGAGAAATGGTGTTCTAAAAACCTTTTGTGAAGAAAGTTTATGTGCATGGTTAAAACATATTGACTGCATTCCATACAAGACACCACCTTACCACCCACAGTCAAATGGATTTGCAGAGACACTGGATTAAATGATAAAACTGGGATTAAAATTATTCTCCCAGTGGATTGTGATAGAGAGAGTTATTTACCCAAACTACTCCTAAGTTATAGAACTATTCTGTATGCAGGCAGAAGACGAAGCCCATCCACATTGATGGGAAGACAAATAAGAGCTCTGATTATCATGTCATTTGCAACGAATGAAAGTGGGTGGTACAGAAAGGACAAGGATTCAAGTCCTGAAAAGGTGAATTTTGTGATACAAAAGGAATTTAGCACAGCTGTGTTAACAAAGATGGCAGAGGGTATACTGGCTCATTCTAGCCGTTTCTTATCTGCTGTTCTAAAGCATATCTCCCAAGCCCACTATTTGGTGAGGGCGGAGGATTGGCCGTTGATCCCCCCCCCCCAACCAGGTCAATGCTTGGACATAAAGTAAACCATACATTCAGTTACCATCATGAGGAAGAAAGCAGACAACCACTTGCTGGCCCATGTGAGTATAGTTTCGCTCTAGCAGAAACCCATTTACATTTTTCTTTGTTTAATTTTTTTTGTTTTTAAATCTATCTATTTTTTCTCTCCCCCCACTCAAAGACATTTTGTCCCGATGATTCTCCCTTATTTGATAGTTTAGTAAGAAATCCCGGTTCGAAAAAAAAAAACAGGAAAAATGGAAAATTAAATGTCTTTGGCTAGATGCGATAATAAATCCGGGTAACCTTATTTTCAATTTCTTTTTAGAATAGACAATGAGACTTATACTAAGTTAAAACTTAATGTGATAGAGTATAGCCAAGTGTGATCCAGGACTCCTTACCTGTTATCTCCCCCCCCTAATCCTTCCCTCTGTTTTTGTCGTCCTTTTTTGTGTTATCTGTAATAAGAGTAGGTAGTCTCTTCTACCGCCCGGTCAACACTCCTCCCCCTTCAATTGGACATGAGTAGAGGCTTACACCTTGTTTCTTGTCTAGGATGGGGTTCCCGGTACTCTTTCTCTCTCCGGCCTCTGTATTAGTGCAGCTCTGTTTCTCCCGTGATGCGTGCAGTCTGTGGCATCACCTCTTCATTCTGAAGGTACACGATTGACAGTTCTCTGGTTGCTGTTTCCGACTGGTAGTTAGGAGCCCTAACTACAAGAAAGCATGAAGTTATGGAAAAGGAGAAGAGAAAGCAGAAGAAAAGACAATGCAAGAAAGGATAAATGAATCCAATATTGAGTAAGATCAGGAAGACCACCAGAGATATGAAAGTGAAGAACAGGAGAGGAAGGAGAGAATGAGTGTATCGAGTAGTAGTGAAGAACAAATCTGGGGATAAGAGTGACTGAAGATATCATGATGATTCTCATGTGAGAAAACCAGTTAAGACCTTGATCTCCGATAAAAGAATCACTCTGAGAGATGGATTATGTCTGCCAGGGTTGTTTGTAGAAGTCAAAGATCAACTAAAGGTATAAAGCCTCTTAGGTTCAGGGAGGTGTAGTGATATGTAAATGAGGTACTGTATAAAATGCAATATCGCAATACCTATGGGAGAGTTATCTTCTCTTGATGAGACTACATCTGTCAGAGAGAATACCTATCATAATCTAAATAATATATGTTTATTTATTTGACTTTGATTTGAAGCAATTCCTTTGTAATTCGGCTTGGCAAAAGTTCATTCAGCTGGGTAGTTGACAGTTTATGAGTTAGACTTTGGTAGTAGTCAGCAGTTTGGTTACTTGGAAACATGTTGTGGACACCAAATGCTGTATTTGCTCAGCCTTCATAAAGGACAGAAAAATATCTTAAGCAGATGACTGCTTAGTTTCTTCATGCAACATGGTTGGCTGGTTTCACTGACTGACTCATCTCTATTGTCTGTCTCTTTATATAACTTATTCAACCTACGCAGCAAAGCGATCCTGAGAGAACTAGAAGTCCTACAAGGATTTATTATTGGCAGCCACAATATTAACAACATAAGATATGCCGATGACACGGTGTTGATAAAAGACACAGAAAGAAAACTACAACAACCCCTACAGAAGGTCTTGAAGGAAAGTGAAAATAAAGGATTAAACATCAACTGCAAAAATACAGAATACCTGGTTGTTAGCAAAAGGATGAGTATTAAATGTGAATTGCAAATGAGAGAAACCAAAATCAAACAAGTGTTGGAATCAGGGAATTATTTTAACAGAGGATGGAAAGTATGGCTCTGAAATTCAATGGCGTATTGGGATTGCCAAAGATGCATTCCAAAAGCTAACCAATGTATTAAGAAATAGAAAAAAAATTGCGTGAAACAAGAAAAAGAGTACTAAACTGCTACATGATATCTGTCCTGCTCTATGGCAGTGAGTGATGAACAATGAAAAAGAGACTTGACGCAGCAGAAATGTCATTCTAGTAAAGAATGCTGAATATACCATGGTTTGATCATGTGAGCATCGACAAAAAGAGAATGGAAACAAAAAGGATACTTATACTTAACATCAGGAAGAGACAGTTGAGGTTTCTAGGGTACTTAATAAGGAAAGAGGGCTTGGAAAATCTGATACTCACAGGACAGACTGACGGAAAGAGAGACAGAGGAAGACAATGCATAACATACTTAGCTTGAGTAAATGGATGGTGGAACAGGGTTTAAACAAAATAACAGAAAGACAAAATTTACAAGGGACAAAAAGTTGTGGAGAGCCATGATCGCCTACATCCTGAGGGGACCTAAAACATAAAGAAGAAGAGTTCCAGGCTATTGGGATGAATATCAAAAGTCTCTTTACTCATTTGATTGGCCAAAATACTTTTATTTTTTTCCCAGCAATCCTTTCTTTTTTATATTGGAAGTTATGCATGGAGTTCTCTTATTAGGTTGGTGCAAAAAATAATGTCGTTTTTTGACGTTCAACTTCAACGTCAAAAACGACATTATTTTTGCACCAACCTAATATTTTGGTAGATTTCTAGTCACAATACCTATACCCTGGATCAGCAAACTTATGTTTCACAGCAGTTGTACATTTTTTCTTCTTCCTCTTTTTTTTATTTGGGGGTTGTCTTCTAATTAGTTGAGAGATAAGCATATAGACAGAAGGGTAGAAAGAGAGAGAGAAAAAGAGATATGGGGTTTTAAGGAAAGCAAATGCCTTATTTTAATTTTAACTCATTTTGTTAATAATTTAATTTTCATGTTTTCTTTTTACATTTGGGCTCACCAAAATATCAGTGTATACTACAAAACTACAATATCATACCATATTATACAAGTAATCATACAATATCATACAATATCATACTACAACAATTGACACATACCCAGAAGATTTTTGTTTTCAGTGTTTGGTCAACATCTTATTGATGATCCCATTCTTGCTAATTCCTTTTTCAAATGACTGTTTCAGAATTCTAAGTGTTGCATGTCCATCATTTCATTTGAATCTCTTTTTATTTCTAGAAGCCAACTGTCACTTTGCAAGCAAAAATAATTTTTCCTGTGTTGTATTCTGTTCTATGACATACGATCAATATTCAACTTCTCCAATTGTTTGGAATATGTCATAACAGAAATTTTCATTATAGTTTCATAACCTACGAAAGCTAGAAAGAGGTCAGTCATTTCATTTTCTCCTTCTCTTGCCTTCTTATCAATCAATTTTTAGCCCTAGCTTGGGCTGCAAAACCCCAGATCCAAGTCTTAACAAATTCTGGTTCATCTAAGTGACTTGAACATCCTATTGGCGATACCATACACTGTTTGCCAAAACTACCTGGCATTGAAGAAGTTGACCTGTTATTTGCCTTGGTTTTCGTTTTTATAATAAAATGACAAATAAGGACTACTTTTAGAACAGATTACCTCATTTTTATTGGTAATTTCATTTTATTGTTTCATCTTTTAAATCTATCAGCCATCCTCCTTAATAAGAGCTGATCAAAAAACTGTCCACTTAAGAGTACCTACACCAGGGGTCAGCAACCTACAGTATGCATGCCACACGTGGCACGCCAAGCAATTTCCATTGGCGCACAACCGTAAATGAGATCATGAAGTCCAAACCAATAACTACTACAATGCATAGATATTTAGGTGTTTCAATTTTAATATATACTAAAGTATATATACTCTATATTATAGAACAAGCATATTGACCTTGACTTGTATAAAAATACATATACTGTTGGCACACTAAATGATTTTAAAACCCTAAGTCAGTACATAGTTAGTAAAAGGTTGCTGACCCCTGAATTTATTCCCGATTAGCTCTCAGATCTCCAGTTCTTATAATTCTTTTGCTAAATTTTTCAGGACTTTTCCAGGTGCATGAGTAATGATCGGTACAACTGTCCATTTTAAATTCTACAGTTTTCTTTTCCCTTAAGATTCTGTTAAGATATTTTTCGAAGTTTCTCAATTTCTTTCAAATCTATGCTGCCATCTGCTGGAACAGAAATATTCATCACCCGACAAGTTTTTTGGCGATATATTATTTCAGTATATATATAAAGCAACTAAATAAGCTCAAAGTTATGATTTCTGAATAATCAAAAACGTTATCTCTAAACAAAAGAACTGGGAAGGGCAGGTTTCCCCTGTCACTTATTTCGTTTAATCCTCCAGTTGTGTATATATGAAGTCTACACAAAGAGTAATGTCATATATATGGTGTGATGATCACTTAAGACTTGAAACTGCCAGTCACCAAGCAATGTTCATTTCTATGTCCACACTGTTTACATCTACAAATACTCTGTCTCAGATATTGGACACTTTGTAAACTATATATATATGTGTGTATGTGTGTGTGTGTCTGTGTGTGTGCTTTTGGTTTGGTTTGGTTTGGTTTGGTCTGGTTTGGTTTGGTCTGGTTTGGTTTAGTTGTTTTTTTTTTATTTAGAAGCATATCAATCTCTATGGGTTATTTTATGCTGAAATTTAAAAATTTTGTACGCAATTTTCATCTTATTTAATTTGCACCAAATTTTTCTAATATTAATTTCAAACATGTCTCTGCTTCTTCAGATTAAAATGTTCTGTAATTTTCTTGATTTTACAAGCATTTTGTAAATTGCATATAAATTTCTATTTCAGTTGATTGATATTAATTTCTTTTATGAAAAGAAATCCATGCTGTAAAAATATGTTTGCTTACTTAACAATATCAAAAAATACTTTTCTAAATATGTGTACGTTTCTTTTAATATTAATAGAATGTTGATTCATTTCAAATTTTTCTTTCAAATTATTACTCATTTCCTCTTTTGATATCACACTCTCTACGTGTGGCCACTTACCAAGTAACCAAACTTAACCAAGTAGATAAGGAAAGTAAGAAGTGCTTTTCTACCTGCAGAAAATAGATTATAATATGACATCAAATTTTAACAAGCTGTGTCCCTTCAGGACATGGTTGGTTATGGCTCTTCACAACTTTCTATTCTTTGTAACTCTAAGCAATATTTGTTTCCTCATTGTCCTTCTCCATGCCTGTTCTGTCATCAATTGACCCAAGTTCATTGATTAGGTTATTACGTATTTCCTCCTGCCTCTCTTACCTTCAATGTCATTTGAGTGTCAAATCTCCAATCTTGGGCTGTCCATCTTGTTGTTGAACATACACTCTGTCTTCTTACAATTGATGGTTAGTCATTTCTTCTTGCTTTCCTTTACTACCTTGAATAGCAGTTCATAATTTTTTCTTTCTGTATTGGCTATCAACATGGTGTCACCTGCATATTTTATGTTGTTAAGATTGTACTCACAAATAATAAATGCAGGTAATATTTTTAGTTCTTTTAGGATTGCAGCAGTTGGCAATGAGAAATCGGAGAGCCAAGTTCAAAATCCTATTGAGTCTGTTACATTCACTTGTGCAATTACCCTTGTGAAAGGGGTATGAATCCATCTATTCTCCCCCAGTTATGGAATTAAAAATTGGACTTGTGTCTGAAAAATCATGGTGTCTCCAAAAAATAGTTAATGCAATATACACTCAAAAAAAAAAAAAAAGAATTACAATCCAAAAAAATAACCCACAAAAGTTTGATAAACCATAAAAATGAATGCAAATCTCATGATTGTTTCACTATATAATTTAAATAAATTCAGTGAGAAGATACATCTTTTTCTTACATCCCTTTCTGTACTTACTCAATTCATTTTCTAGCAGTATGCAGGCAGTTTGTACCCAGCAAATGTTCTGGATTATTCTAATAAATGTTAAAAATAAATATCTTACAACAGATGCTGATTCTTTTAGAGAAAATACTCTAGAAGCTTCAGTATCAACAACACATCATCAACACATTTATTAAAATTGGCTTGAATTTTATTTTCTAGACATTTTTAAATATTAGAATTTGAACTGAATGCATATATGGAAGTTAAAGGTTGCATGTTTGTGCATATTGTAGGTGGGTGTGTGTTTGTGCATATTGTAGGTGGGTGTGTGTTTGCGTATATTGTAGGTGGTTGCATGTTCATATGTAAAGACTTAAAGAAGAATCATACAAAAACTTAGGTGTTTACTATGAACCATTTATTCTCTTTTTTATATAAAATGTAGTGAAACAAATTTACCAATGTCCATTGGGTATGTTTGTTTTTCTTTTTTGTCTAGAAGTTAATGTAAGTGACAGTAAGTAAAGGATAAGCATCATTATAATAGTCAAGCTTGTCATCCTTATACTGAGTTGGAATGAACAAAAAAAGTTAGTACTTATTTCATCAGTATTTATAATGGTTTATAACTACTGATGAAATAAGTACAAACTCAGCACAAGGCTGACTTAAGCTCAACAATGAACCTAAGTCAGCCTTGCGCTGAGTTGGAACGACCATAAAAAGGTTGATTTACCTCAGGTGGAGGTTTTGGAAGACGTGTGAATGCTATGTATTGGAAAGTAGAAAGAGTTAAGTTGACTGGGGAAAAGAAACATTTCCCAGTGAGAACATAATTTCTATATGGCGCTACATTTTGGAAGAAGGGGGAGAAAAAAAAGGAGAAAGAGAAGGAAATATTACATAAACAGCACACTACCTAACAGGCATTCAGTGAAGCCAAGTGGGGTAATAAAATTCCTGGTTCTTTTATTATTAGCATTATGGGAAAATATATTTCTTTTTCTTTCTTTTTTATTCATTTTTTTTAATTTTATTTATTGATTTAATTTAATTTTCCTACACCTACCTTTGCCCAATGATTAGGATGCTAATTTCAAAGATTAGCTTGCACTTCCTCAGTTAGATCCTCACTGTGTTTTACACACTTGTGGCTTTATGTTTAGTAAAATGCCTGGCTTATACGAGTGTCCCACAAATATAGTCTAGTATTTGACTCAGATGAACAAATCATGTGAACAGACACACTTCCCATTTGTTACTATGAAGGAAAATAAGTTAATATTTGTGGTTTGTATTTTTCTTATTATTGTCTATTTTCTTCATAACAATGAATAACAGACACTGAATGCTGAGAAAAATGTTCTTAATCTAAAAGTCATTTTTACCAAAGCAATAATAAAAGCCAAGATTTTGATTGCTGAATTTTAAAGAATCTGAAATTCCCCACTAGAAATTTTCCCACACAGGATATGATCAACTCCGAGATTGTTTACTAAGCTTAGCTTTATTTGACACAAAGCTAAGCTTAGTAAACAATCTCGGAGTTCATCATGTAACAACATCCTGGTGACCGCTATGATCCACAATGGACATAATTGCTATGAATACATTTGGCATCATATTTGTAGTTTCCCAGGATATGGTCATCATTTAGATCATAACATCTAGAACTAGGTGTATATATATTAATTAGTGACAATTAAAATGATAGAATTATTTACATGTAGATTAGCATTTCTACTTAGGATCAGATAATAGTATCTGTGGAAAGTGATGCATAATGCACACACACACACACACACACACACACACACACACACACACACACACACATATATATATGTGTATGTATATATAAATAAAAAGTAAGAACAGTAAGATATATAATCCGGTGTTCTTATAGATATTTTTATTTTTACAAAATAGTGCTCAATAGTGTCTTTAATTTAATTTAATTACAAAATTAAATTCGGAGCTTTCAGCTTCCATTTTTGAAACATGGTTAAAACTGTGTAGCAGAAAAAAACATATTTTAAATCAATTAATTTATAATATATATATATATATAAGGAAAAAAATAAGTTTTTATATATCACGAACAATGTTAGAAAAATCTATGAGAATGGGGAAAAGAAAGATCTATTAGAATAATGTAACATATTTAATAAAAAAAAGTGATAAAAATATAAGCAAAAAGAAAAAGATGTCTTCTCTTCTTCATGCTCATTTGTAATGACATCAACCTAAACATCACTCTAGTCTGAAAAATTCCTAATGACGTTGCATAAAATGTTTTTTCCACTTTGTCATAGGTTCTCCTCTAATATATTCCCCCCCTCTCTCTCTCTATATATATATATATATCTATATCTATATGTATATGTATATTGAGACGTTTCATTGAAAACAAAAACATGCTGCCAAAATATAAACAATATTTTCTTTATTAAGTTTTCTCATGTATGGATGCTAGTAGATGAAATAAATACTGTTTAAAATAAATGGAATATCTACTTAAATATGCGTATCTACTAAAAATAACATTTGAAGTAATAAAAATGTTGGATTAAAAGATAAATTCCATTAATTATTTAGAAATGACTTTGTTTACATTTTGGATTTGAAACTGAGAATAGATCTATTTCAAGAAAATCTGAGTGATTGAATGTGCTTTTAAGGCAAAATAGGACCTTGCTTTATTGTGAAAGTCTTCGTAGCCGAGTGGTAAAAGCACACTGGATCAGACGGTTGTTAATCCTGCAAAGTGGGATACAGGTTTGAATCTTGCTATATGTTCTTTATTAAGTTTTCTTGAGTACACAGGCCAGTAGACAAAATAAATGCTGCATAAAATAAATGGAGTGGCTACTCAAATATATATAAATACAAGTAAATGTAATAACAACCAACAATAAAAGAATAAATTATAAAAATGTTAACAAACAACATATAAAACAGCTACAAAATCATTTCCACTCAAGAGCCCCTAAAATAATTTGAAACATAATCGTTACCACCCAAATAACTGTTAGAAAAATACCATATGCCTACCCATAATGCATCACTCACCAGTATATATAAATAGTCAAGTAATGCACATGGCCTGATGATTGAAACAGACTGTTTCCACTAGATATTGACTTCAATGTCCACTTTTATATCTACATATGCTCTATCTCTGATATTGAGCACTTTAACCCATAAATATATCATACCTTAAAACTATATTTTTATCATATTTACCTGGTGTAACAGCAAAATTGTCCAATTGTTAGATTAAGTTTTGAACTGTTGTATCATAGAAATGATTAAAGATATCTTACTTATATCTTCTTTTATAACACTATTGGACTCTACTTTGAACAATCAGAATGTATTTAGCTCTAAGTTGAAATGATGATCTCTCTTGCTGTTTTAACCTCCTGATTCACCTTTCCTCTCTACTGTTCCCTCTTTTTAAGCTTATTCACCATTCTCTTAATGGTTCTTGAATGGACTTTGAAAATGGAAACCAAAGTATGAATGTTAGTACCATTACTGAATGCCTGAATGATCTTTTTCCTCTCACCATTGCTCAGTTGGGAAGACATAGTGGGGCTGACACAAAATGATTTTAATGTGTTCTCTTTCTAGCTGATAACTCAAACAGTTTTTCAGTGATTCTTATGACAAATGGTGTCAAGATGGCTAAATGTCTTATCTGAAAACGAAATTCAATTTGTTTAGTGATTTTTTAGATATTAAACATTTTGTGGGATGGACAATTATCCCATGTTGTTACATGATTTGAACAATTTTGCCGTTATATATATATATATATATATATATATATATATATATGTATGTATAGTGTACAATCAGTGTTGGGTGTTAAAAAACTGTGCTTGATATAAAATAACAGAGTTAAGATATATATTAAAAAGAATGTTATAGTTGTTCCTTAATACTTGATGATACTTAAAGTTTCATGCATGTGGCAATCATCAGGCTTGTAAACTTTGTGTAGCATTGATCAATGTGAAACAACTATATAATTTTAATATATATATATATTTATATATATATATATAGAGAGAGAGAGAGAATTTGGAAAATAAGCTGACATTTTTAAATAGGAGATAAATGCCTTTTTGTATGCAACTGAATTTATTGAAAAGTTAATCAGTATTTTTGCCAATTTCTAGAATGAAGGGTTATCAATATTGACATTATTTTCAGTTGGACTAGTGTCTTCATCTTTGTTGTTATTATTGCAATGTTTTGGCCACTGTGCACTCTGGCATTCTTCAAGTGACTCTCATTTTAGGTAACTCAGTGAATTTTGAATTGAACACTTTATTTAATCTATAGGAGTAGATTGTTCTCATTCCACAGATGATGTCTAGGAATATGTCATCTTGTTCTTTTTTTAGTACTGATCAATTATTATTAGCTTTGTTGCCACAGTCTGACTCTGTACTAAAGCACTGCTTCATGAATTTGGTTGCATTTTAATTGTGAGTTCAATCTCTGAGTCAGGTAGTACAGACTCAGTACGCCACTTCATTATTATTTTAACAAAACCCTCAAACTTTGAGTGGCTCTCGAGGCTTGTAGTGGGTAAATTTTAGTATTAAAATTTTTTACATAATATATATATATATATATATATATATATATATATATATATATATATATATATATATATATATATATAGTTGTATGGCCTATATAATTATTTACAATTTTGATTGATCAGGAATACAATTCCTTAATGGACATTTAAATTTGTAAATAATATTTGTCCTATTTAATTTTATTCTAAGAGGTGAATTATTATTTTTAACTATAAAATTAGGTTTTAAATTTTTTGTAATAAATTTATATATATATATATATATATATATATATATATATATATATATATATAAATATAAAAAGTGAACATAGAAGTCAACACTTAGAGGTGACAGTCTGTTTCATGCTATATGCAATCGTCAGGCCACACACATATATATATATATATAAAAGTTAACTGTCAACACTTAGAGGCGACACGTGGCCTGACGTTTGCATAAAGCATGAAACAGAATGTCGCCTAAGTGTTGGCTTTTATGTTCACTTTTATATTTACACACGCTCTATCTCTGATATTGAGCACTTTATCCCATAAATATAGCACACCTTAAGACTATATTTCTTCATATATATATATATATATATATATATTTTAAATATATATATATTATATATATATATATGTGTGTGTGTGTGTGTGTTGTGTTGTGTGCTTTTATGTGAATACACATTGTTATTTATATATGTGAATGTTAAGGTAGCATGGAAAAAATAATTATAATAACTACTTCAACATTACATATTGCTAAAGTGTTTGCTAGGAAGGTTCAAATGTAAATAGAAAAAAGCAAATGTTGATAAGATAGTGAGGGTCACAAAGAACTGCCTGGGACCTCCAATCGGACACAGCCCCAGATTGGGGCTTTTGGGGTAGAATACACTGGCCCTGAATCTCATAGATTATTACCATACTCATAGTAGTTCAGTCCTAACTGAAGGCCACATGGTCTTGTGCCAGCTGAACTGAGTAAATATTAATCATGAGATCAAACATAATTCCTATTACTACTACACATAAGACAGATGAATGACATGAAATAATTGTCATAGTTTTTGTTCGATCTTCACTAATTGTCCAGCGTTTGTGACCATGTGATAAAGTTTAATAAATATTTTCAGCAGCTCTTGATCAAAATCTGTGACAGTGATACAAAAATTATATACAATGCTACAGTCCACTTGACAGCTGTTCTCATACAGTAAGTGGGAAGCCACCATATATATATATATATATATATATATATGTGATGTGTGTGTGTGTGTGAGAAAGTGTAAAAATTCAGATAGAACTAAAAATATATCTCTAAAATAACTATATGAATAAAGACTAAAGGAAAACATATCTTTGTCGACAGATTTCATCCTCTGTAAATGTAAGTCAAAATATAAAGATTTTATTTTGTGACATGTACCATAATTCCCCATGTATAATATGCCTTCATCTATAATACACACTCATAAAATTGTGCTGAAAGTGTGTGAAAAGGCTTCTACTCATGCATAATATGCAACCCTTGTTTGGTAATCAAACCCTATAAATTGTACCTCTCCAATTTCATTATGGCCAGCATTTCCTACCGTAATTTTAAAAAAAAATGGTTTTAAACAGAATAATATTATTCTAATTGAGTTTTACGATAATTCTTATTTTATTTTACATTTGCTAGGTACATATGATTGTATTTGACATCCTTAAAAGGTTTGCCGAATGTTAGTGTCAAATTGTTGTATGCTTGTGAGAAGTAGGCATTTAGCAACAGAAATCAACCTATGAAATGGCAATTTTTTAAAGATTATTTTGAAGCTGTGCATAGTACGCACCTCTAATTTTGCTTATTATTTTTTACAAAAAAAAAAAATGTGTGTTATACCTGGAGAATTACAGTATTTATAAATAGAAGTGAAATGTTGTTAGTTTTCCAAAACTTTTAAGTTTTAAATTAAAGAATTTTCAGAAATTAAATAAAAAATTTTAATTTAATTTATTTATTTTTTTAAACATGTCTGGGTATGTAGTCAAGTCAATTTCATTCAGTTTCCTTATCATTTTTTGCTTTTATCAATTTTATTATAAAGTATCTCATTATTAAATATTTTATTATTAAGCATGTTAAGTATCTAAAAAATCAGTTCTAAAGAAAAACACAACACAAAGAATTTGTTCCACTTTATCAATCATTTTCCTAACATTGTTCTGATATACAGAAATTTACATATCATATTCTCCCATATATATATATATATATATATATATATATATATGCACAAACACACACACACACACACACATATATATATATATAGAAAACACCTAGTGAGCCAGACAAACCTACGTAGGTTTCACCTAAACGGATCGTCAGGGAAAGTTTGGCCAAACTTTCCCTGACGATCCGTTTAGGTGAAACTCTACGTAGGTTTGTCTGGCTTAAATGTATCTAGGTCTGCTCTACGGTTGTATTGAGCTCTTTTGTTAGTTAGTTGTTACTGTATCGGGGTTTTTTCTTTGAGCTTCAGACTTACATCTGTGCGATTTTTTTTGTCGGCAGAAGTCCATGTTTGTAGCTCTTTCTTTTTTAAAACCTTTTTCCCTCGAGAATGATTTGATTAGTAAATCGAAAATTCGAGGGTTTTTTGAAACGAGTCTAGTTATCTATATTTATATGTATATATATATATATATATATATATATATTTATACAGTATTGGCATCCCAAATTTCTTCTATAAAGGCAGGTAATCTTTTGGAACCTATTCTGCTTATTTTCTTTTCAATCTGACAATGGAAACAAATCACTTCATAATATTAAAAAGAATTAAACTATTTTGATAATTTAATAGAAAATATTACTTAATAAGATATTTCCATCTTGAAATTCTGTTCTCATCATATTTCTCTTCAGAAGTCTGATGCATTTTGACTCTAGTGTCATCAGTTATGTTACAGTTTCTTAACCACATTCGAACTGAATCGCTGCAGTCCTAAAGATCCAATGGAAGACCTATCAAATTTATGATTAGAAGATTTGCAACATTTTTAACTTCAAGACAATTTCTTTTTCAGAATAAATTATGTTCAACACAGAAAATCCTCTTTCAGCCTCTACGGGACTTACAGCAATGGTTTCAATTATGTTTTTTAACTCTTATATATTAGCTGTTAACATATAAGATTAGTTTCAGATAATCCAACAACCATTTCACTAATCTTTTATAATTTTAATTATTGGTTCATGCAAACCAGTAGGATGCCTTCACTGTATATATATATATATATATATATATATATATATATATATATATATATATATATATAGATAGATAGATAGATGAATAGATGAATAATGAACAGATTGAGATAGATAGATAGATAGATAATGAACAGATTGAGATAGATAGATAGATAGATAGATAGAGAGATAGAGAGATAGAGAGATAATGAACAGATTGAGATAGATAGATAGATAGATAGATAGATAGATAGATAGATAATGAACAGATTGAGAGATAGATAGATAGATAGATAGATAGATAGATAATGAACAGATTGAGATAGATAGATAGATAGATAGATAGATAGATAGATAGATAGATAGATAGATAGATAATGAACAGATTGAGATAGATAGATAGATAGATAGATAGATAGAGAGATAGATAATGAACAGATTGAGATAGATAGATAGATAGATAGATAGAGAGAGAGATAGATAGATAGATGAGAGATAGAGAGATGAGAGATAATGAACAGATTGAGATAGATAGATAGATAGATAGATAGATGGATAGATAGATAGATAATGAACAGATTGAGATAGATGAGATAGATAGATGAATGGATAATGAACAGATTGAGAGAGATCGATAGATAGATAGATGATAGATGATATAGATGAATAATGAACAGATTGAGATAGATAGATGATATGATAATGAACAGATTGAGATAGATGAATGGATAGATAGATGAGAGATAGATAGATGAGAGATAGAGAGATAGATGGATAATGAACAGATTGAGATAGATGGATGGATAGATAGATGGATAGATGAATGGATAATGAACAGATTGAGATAGATAGATAGATGGATGGATAGATAGATGGATAGATAGATGGATAGATAGATGAATAATGAACAGATTGATAGATAGATGGATAGATGGATGGGGGATGGAGGATAGAGAGATAATGAACAGATTGAGATAGATAGATAGATGGATAGATGGATAGATGGATAGATAGATAGATAATGAACAGATTGAGATAGATAGATAGATAGATGAGAGATAGAGAGATAATGAACAGATTGAGATAGATAGATAGATAGATAGATAATGAACAGATTGAGATAGATAGATAGATAGATGGATAGATAGATAGATAGATAGATGAGAGATAGATGGATAATGAACAGATTGAGATAGATAGATGGATAGATGATATGATGGATGATAGATGGATAGGAACAGATTGAGATAGATAGATAGATAGATAGATAGATGGATAGATAATGAACAGATTGAGATAGATGGATAGATAGATGGATAATGAACAGATTGAGATAGATAGATGGATGAGAGATAGAGAGATAGAGAGATAGATGGATAATGAACAGATTGAGATAGATAGATAGATAGATAGATGGATAGATAGATAGATGATAGAACAGATAATGAACAGATTGAGATAGATAGATAGATAGATAGATAATGAACAGATTGAAATAGATAGATAGAGAGATAGAGAGATAGATAGATAATGAACAGATTGAGATAGATAGATAGATAGATAATGAACAGATTGAGATAGATAGATAGATAGATAGATAGATAGATAATGAACAGATTGAGATAGATAGATAGATAGATAGAGAGATAGAGAGATAGATAGATAGATAGATAGATAGATA
Source organism: Acanthosepion pharaonis (assembly GCA_903632075.3). NCBI lineage: Eukaryota > Metazoa > Mollusca > Cephalopoda > Sepiida > Sepiidae > Acanthosepion > Acanthosepion pharaonis. The sequence goes on along the minus strand of CAHIKZ030000436.1, from coordinate 2,671,034 downwards.
GATAATGATAGATAGATAGATAAAAGAATCACTACTGTATTGTGACAGTGAGTTTCAGTTCAGCTGAGTTAATTATGTGATCAAAAACACTTCCTCTTCTCTGCTGTTCTACATAAGCAAGATAAGTGATATGAAATAATTATAATTTTTGTTTGATTTTCACTGAGTGTCCCATGTTTGTATGTGACAGACTAAATTTAATAAATATCTTCAACATCCTTAGATTAAAATTTGTGACAGTGTGGCAAAACATACATACAACAATGAAAACTTTTGTTGATTTGAAGATGCATCATTTATTTACTAAAAACGGTCAGAACATTATTTATTTACTTATTTATATTTTGATAATTTATTAAAAGGACTTCTATCAAGTTTCCAAGCACTGTAAAAATGTGCACAAAATATGGGACAGGTCTTGTGACAATTTTCATAACCTCCCTTTCCTGTTTTATGAACTCGTCTTTATTTTCCTATAATTGTTACCATATATACAGTGACAATTACATAATAAGTAACTTTGGAGGAAGGGGGTCTTAACTAGAGTCATGAAAGAATATATTTGCCTGAAGGACAAATTCCAGCTTAGAAGAATGTACCGTTATTGGTGGTAAGTGCTGGGGCAGAAATTGGAGTGGGTAAAGTCAAAAAAATGGAAAATTTCAAATAATTTTTTTATCTTTAATTTTTTGGTTTTTAGATCAGAAAATAAAAAAAAAAACTTGCCCAAATAAGCAACCTTATAAGGAATGGAATCATTAATTTCAAAAGAAAGGTTCAAGCATTCATAGATAAATGTAAGTTTGAAAGAATTACTGCTTTTAATTATGTAATGTTCCACATCTCTACCCATTGTACTTTACTAATCGGGTGATCAGTAATTCATCAACTCTCATAGTCTGAACCATTTGTAATTTGTTGCCATTAGCTTGTGAATCTGCCTCTAGAGTTCTTTGATTTGGTTCCAAACAATGGATTAAACAATAATTTAGCAGTTTATAAATCTCACTATACTGAATATGTAAAAGCAAATTGTAGTTTGAAGCTAAATAAAACTTCAGTGTTAATTTTCCTATAAATTTAAACATGAATTTATTAATTTTTTCTGCATTTTATAAACTATTTTAAAAAGTATAATCAGTCTGTATTTATGGCTGACACCAGCCAATCATAGTACTGTGAGGGGGAACCCAGGTGTAGGCAAATTCATTGCATCACCTCCCCTTGAGCTAAATTTGCCCGTGAAATTTAGCTTCAATATTTTTTCTTTTTAGTGTTTGGACTTAATCGATTGATTTTTTTCCTAAGTCTTTTTCGCCTCAATCCTCCTTGCAGTGGTGGCGTTTGACACACTGGTACCTCTGGCCTTGAGGTCAGGGATACCTCCATTGGCGAATGTTGACTTACTGGAACGGGAATTTCAAATGAGTCATACAGGACTTCCACTGGAATCTCTTCGGTATTTTCTGTGACCTCTGTAATGTGTCTGGGTCTCAATTGATTCCAATGTCTTTTGCACCGAAATTTTTCTCCTTTTATGTCATATATAACATGTTCAATTCTTTTGGTTATCATTCCTTCTTCCCAATACATTTTTCCAGCCCTAAAGTTCTTGAAAAAAACTTTGTCACCTGGCTTATACTCTTTCTTTAGTCATCTGGTTTTCTTTTTTAGCAGTTTTCTTCGCCAGACTAGGCAACAGTCTGTCGAACACAGAGCGTATTTTTCTCAAAAACATTAACTCTGCTGGCGATAACCCTGACGTCGTATTCGGGTTTGGCGTGATTCTATATACTACCAAGAATTTCTGAATACTTCTTTCATTCGTGTCCACGCCTTGGTTTTTCTTCAACGCTCGTTTAAACGTGTCCACGAATTTTTCCGCCTGTCCATTCGATCTTGGATGATATACTGCCAGACTGGCGTTGTCACGTGATCAATGGACAACGATGTACAGAATTCCTTGAATTCTCTTCCCGTAAACTGCGTTCTGTTGTCGCTGACTAAAATTTTAGGGAGTCCAAAGCGACTAAAAATTTCATTAAGTGCCTTTATTGTATTTGTTGCAGTCGGATGTCTGCACTTAACAATTTCTGGCCACTTAGTGAAACTGTCCACAATGATCAGGTAATACGATCCATTTATCGACCCAGCATAGTCGATATGCAATCGAGTCCATGGAACATCTGTCTTTGGCCATGGTTGAATCTTTACTGGTGGATCCTTTGCTGCCAGTTGACAACCTCTGCACTGTTTCACCAAATTTTCTATGTCTTGGTCCACCCTCGGCCAATATAGCCTCTCATTAGCGATTTCCTTCTCGAAATCCCTGGATGGCCAGTGTGAAATTCTTTCAGAATTTTCTTTTGCGGAGTAACCGGCATTACAACTCTATTTGCATATAGTAATACTTGTTCGAAGATTGAAAAAGGTGACACACTAATTCCTTTTTTAGTTTTCTCGTTCAACAAGACTTGCTTTTTCATTATTTTTTTTTATGAAATCATCGCTCACCGCTGCTTTTTTCACATCATCCAGCGAACCGGTAGTTTGTAGTGGATCGTGGCTGTAATGTTGTTGAGTAGAAGTAGAAGAAACACATGTGGGTTCAGATTTTCCTGCTAGCCGGTTCAACTACACAAGAAAGTTGGACTTTTAATTAAGTCCAAAGAATGCAAAGAAAACAAACAAAACACAAGACCGATAATATATGTATACAAATATATATATTAATAACAGGTTACATAGAAACAGTTACAAAAGGACAAAGTGTGTGTGAATATTATATATGTGCGTTTGTGTGTGTGTGTATTGTGCTTAGCGTGTTCCCAGCATTTTTGGGAAACGCTATCTCTGGTGAGCGTTCACATTTTTGAGGTGGTAAGGCTGGAAGCCTGAGGAAAAAGAGAGATTTACCTCAAGGTGTCGGAGCACAGGCCTGAGGGAAAAAGAGAGGGAAGCGAAGGGTCAGCGGCTATTTATAGCCAGGGAAGAGAGACCCCTGGTGAAAGGGTTAACGAACTAAAGGAGGAGTTAACTCCGACAAGTTCTCTAACTAATAGTGTTGCATAACAGATCCGACAATTCACTTTCGTCTCTTAGCGTCGCTATTACTGTTTCTTCCAGTGGTTCCGTATATAAGCCATCGGCGTGACCTAGCTTCTTTGAAGGCACATATTCTATTTTGTAATTATAGTTCAATAGAATTACACCCCAACGCTGTAGTCGATTTGCTGTGTGAGTTGGTATACCTTTTTTTGAACCAAATATTGTTATCAGCGGTTTGTGGTCTGTTTGCAGAATAAATTCTCTTTCGTATAGAAACCTGTGAAATTTTTTTACAGCGTAGATTATTGCTAAACTCTCTTTTTCGATTTGACTGTAACTTCGTTCCACGAGCAGTAACGTTCTCGAGGCACGTGCTATTGGCTTCGTAGATCCGTCCTCGAATTTATGAAGCAATACTGCACCTAGTCTCTCATTACTGGCATCTGCTGCTACAATGATTTTCCTCTTCGGATCGAAATGCGCTAACGATAGGTCTGCTAATAGACAGCTTTTTTATTTTTTTAAAAGCCTGTTCGCATTCTTTCGACTATATCCACTTTGCGCCCTTTTTCACCAAATTATTTAACGGAGCTCGCATATAATACATTTTTGGAATATAAATGCTATAGTAACTTACTAATCCTAAGAAGGCCTGGAGTTTAGCCACATTATCAGGTGCTGGCATATTTTTTTTATAGCCTCAGCCCTTTCTGGATCCGGTTTTCTTCCTTTACTGTCAATAATCTGCCCTAAATATTTTATCTTCTTTAAGAAGAACTCACATTTTTCAGCACTCAACTTGAACCCGTATTCCTCAATTCTCTGAAATACCGCTCTAATATGCGTTTTGTGTTGGGCTTCGTTTTCACTTTTAATCAAAATATCATCTAAATATGCGATTGCATACTCCATACCAGCCAACATTGTGTCCATTATTTGCTGGAATAGGCTTGGAGCTACCTTCAATCCAAAAGGAAGACGATTTAGTTTTAAAATCCCTTTATGTGTGTTTATTGTCAGGTACTTCGAACATTCTTCACTGACTTTAACGGTAACCTGAAGGTAAGCCTCCGAGAAGTCCAACTTTGAAAACACTCTACCTCCGTTTAATTTTTAGTGAATATATCCTCCGTAGACGGTAGAGGGTACGTATGGTCTTTCACACAATCATTTAAACCTGTCGAAAAGTCAGCACACACTGATTTTTCGATTTTTCTTTTTTATATATACGGTTGGAGACGCCCAATCCGAGCAATCGACTTTTGAAATTACGCTAATTTTCTCCAACCTTTCTAATTCCTCATTTATTGTGTCTAGTACCGAAAAGGGTACTTTTCTCTTTGGTTTAACGATTGGTTTAACATTTTCTTTCAATTCGAAGTCGACTTCTGTTTTTGTGCACAGACCTAGTCCTTCTGAAAAAACGCAAGGAATTCACCTTTCAAATCCGTAATAAATCTTTCTGTTTGCTTCGTCTTATAGTTCTCTATGACGTTAACTTTGTTACAGAAAGAATTCACCGGCAACTCCCATAAATTAAACAATACGATCCAATCTGTACCAAAGAGGTTTACTGAACCAGGGAACACATACACTTTCGATTTGTGAATATTCCCATGAACGCAATGTTACATTTTAATTCACCTCTAAACCTAAGTCTTTTTCCTGACACTCCCATGGCAATTTTGTCTGTGTTAGTCAACGGCGGGTAACCGATTTTTTTCCCATGTTTGTTCGTTTATTACCGAGATATCACTTCCTGAATCGAGTAATAATTTTATGGTCTGCCCATTTATTTTTACATTGAGGTATTTTCTTCTTTGACCCTCTTCAATTTCGTTTTTGGACAAAACTACGTTCACCTTTGTTTGCGACTTTGCTTTTACTTTTCTCTGTTTTGCCCGACAATGGGAACTTCTATGGCCTACACGCCCACAATTAAAACATATTTTATCCCTAAAGAAACAATCCTTCTTTATATGCTGTCCTCCACACGAACTGCATATCATTTTTCTTCCTTTATTTTGTATCCACTTCTGTTGTCTTACAGTTTGTACTCGCGAAATGCTCTTCTCCCCAATCCAAGTATTATCTTTTTTTTATGTTTGTAAGTCGCTGACATTCTTCCGTTATTTTTTGTAGCGTAATTTTCGGATCTTGTTCCATGATAGTGAGGATTCTTGATCTAATTTCTTTGTCCTTCGGTGTCGTTAGACCCTGCACAAAAATTAGACACTTGAACATGTCACTTGACAATTCCTTTAATTTAAACGCCTCACACTGTGCATTAACCATACCTGCATACGTGACAAAATCATCATCCTCTTGTTTTACGATATTTAGACATTTGTATCGTGTATGAAATAGACTATCTCTTTCGTCGACAAAATTTCTACTGTTTCGCTGAATGTAATTTCTTCTGGCTTCTATGGGAGGATTAAATTCGCATATTTTGTATTTTCTTCTGTTCCCAACTTCTACCTGTTGTTTGAATAACTTTTCAAACCTTTCTTGTTGCTGAATAAATTGTTGTTGTTGTTGTTGGAATTGTTGCTGTAAAGTGACTTGTATCACCTTAGTTAATTCCGCAATTTGTTCTATTCTGCCAACGTATCCACAAGAAAATTTTTTCTCCAATTTATGTAGACATTAAAATTTTCTAAGTCCAAACAAGAGTGGGGGGAGCAATTTCTTACTTTCTGTAAGCGTTGCACAAGTTTTTCCTTTTCTAACGTTCCTCGTTAATAAGCGTTAAAACAAAAATGAGGGAAAATTTACTTACTTTCTGTAAGCGTCGAACAAGTCTTTCTAACGTTATTCATTAGTAAGTGTTGTCAACTGTATATTTTTTTTTCTTTTGTTTTAACTTGTGAGGTCGTTTCGAATCTTGTCGCCAACTGGTATGTCCCAGAAAGGGATATATTTGTTTGAAGTAGAAAAGTGGTTGTTTGCTACTGTAACCGGGTAGGACAATCTAGCAGGTAACCGTAATGGACTGGTCCTCGTCGTAGTCGTAGGCAATAGGCGTCGTCAATAGGCGTCTCCCTGTACCTCCACATCAGTCTGTATTTATGGTTGACACCAGCCAATCATATTACTGTGAGGGGAAACCCAGGTGTATGCATATTCATTACATCAGTCTCCAGTGTTGATGTTGGGATCTCTGTTGATGTTCTGGTTCATGATTTCTGATCACACTGATGATAAGGCCAAAGTTTTAGCCAGAATTATCCAGGGATCTGATTAGCTACTGGAAACCAAAGTGTGCATGTGTTGTGGAATAAATAAAACACCCCAGTAACACAAATGAACTTGGCAAGATGCTTTAAATAAAGAACTCAGGAGAAGTCCATTGGAGTCAGTCAGGAAGAATTCTAATGATGTCACAGTGAGTAGCCTAAGCAAGACATAATATTATAACTACTAGGAGTGAGTTATAACAGTGACAACGAGGGATCACAACTCATATGGAGTAGGAAAAGTAATTTTTGCTTTGGCACACATGATAACAGTGGCAACAAGAAATTAGAAACACGTTGATTTCATTTTTTTCTTTTGGTGTGTGTAAAAAAGAGAGAAAAAAAGAGAAAGATGGGAAAAACAATAATTCTTTAAATACAAAAGAATTATTAGCCCAAGTGGTAAAAATATAACAACAGCAACAACAGAAGTTGTTGAAAATCCAGAAACAACAACAAAAGTTAATTGAAATAATACAAAAGAAAATGGAAAATTCCCCAAGTTCTTTCACTCCTAAAGGGGTGGTAGATGCCATAACTGAATTCATATATAATTCAAATGATGGAATTACCTTTACTGCTTATTTTAGAAGATTTGAGCAAATTTTCAGAGAAGAATGCAGTGATTGGGAAGATGAGACAAAAAACAAAACTTTTATTGAGAAAGTTAGCAAGGCTAGAACTTGAAAAATACTGTAATCTTATACTAATGAAAAAAACAGGAGAAATTTGCTTTAAAGAAACTTTTAGGGAGAAAAGATCATTATACAATGCTCATTGGAATAATATGAATCTGACAAAAAAAGATGACAAAGATTTTGTTACATATGCTGGATTCATTAACAAGAAGTGTGAAATTAAATTTAAACTGACTCTAGATATGTTTAAAGGATTAATTTTCATTCACAGTTTAACGGCAAAAAAGACACACAGAAATATGTGCTAGAAATCTAACAAACCTTGAACAGAATAAAAGCTAACACTACAAGAAATATCAGATGAATGTCAGAGAATCCTAAATCTGAGACAGGATATGGAAGAAATTGAAGAAAAAGACTGTGCATACATACAAGCTAAAGAAAAATGTACAAAAAGAAAAAATTAATCCATGGAAATAAAGAAAAGTGAGAAGAAAGGACTAAACATCAATTGTAAGAAGTTAGAATGTATGGGTGTCAGCAAAAAGAAGAACCCAATATGCAAGTTAAATATTGGAGATACGAAAATCAAGCATGTACACAAATTTAAATATCTAGGAAGTGTTTTAGCAGAGGACAGAAAATGCGACACCAAAATCTGAAATCCTCCTATACAACAATGAATGCTAGACAATCTCCTCACAGATGATGAAGAGACTTCCAGCAACAGCAATGTGGTTCTACAGAAGGATGCTGAGACTACTGAATATGTGAGCAATGATGTTTTAAAGAAAATGGAAACAAAAAGGACATTTATACTTAACATCAGAAAGAGATAGTTGTAACTTCTTGGACACATAATGATGAAAGAGGGCTTGGAGAATTTGACACTGACAGGACATATTGAAAGCAAGATGGATAGAAGAAAGCAGTACCTAATGAGCTTGTGTAAACGGATGGCAGAACAGGGATTAGCAGAGATAGCAAAAAAGCAAAATTTACTTAGAGCTGCAAATGAGAGGAAAATGTGGAGAGCCATGATAATCCAAGTCCTGAAGGGATACAACACATGAAGAGAAAAAAGAAACTGTGATGCCATCTGCTCTTGATTATTTGAGAGTCCAGGGCATGTGGTTTTTTTATTACAAATAACAGGTTCTGCTCTATTCTTTTTGACATGGTGTAGTGATAGCTGTCTGCTTTTTGATGCAATTCTCACTCAAAGCACCATCAGAAGCAGGCAGACAAAAGCAAAATGTGGCTGTTTTGACTGAAGTGTGCAGTAGCATGCTTTTATTGAATTCTGCCTCTCATGTTAATTTTACATTTTTGCAGCAGTACATCTCCAGAGTGCTGACCTTGTGTATGGAAATGTTGGACTCCTCTAAGTGTTGTTGTTGATGGTATATTGCACAAACATCTATTGAATGACGGAAAACAACAACAAAAAAAACAAAGACTAAGTAAAAAAAATAAGTTTTTTTTTCATTTAAGAAAAGGACAGTTTTATAGTCACTGGAGAGTGTTGTCCTGAAAAGGACAGTTTTGTAGCCACTATACAATGTTGTCCTAAAAAGACAGTTTTGTAGTCACTGTAAAGTGTTGTCCTGAAAAGGACAGTTTAGTAATTGCTGGAGTGTGTTGTCCTGAAAAGGACAGTTTTATAGTCATTGGAGAGTGTTGTCCTGAAAAGGACAGTTTTATAGTCATTGGAGAGTGTTGTCCTGAAAAGGACAGTTTTGTAGTATCTGCAGGGTGTTTTCCTAAAAAGATAGTTTTATAGACACTGGACAGTTTTGTAGTCACTGGAGTGTGTTATCATGAAAAGTACAGTTTATTGCATATCATTGCTGCTGGCAAAGATGGCTGAAGCAGTGACCAATGGCAAGCTGGAACTGCAGATAATGATGTCTGGCTGGAACTGCTGCTGATGGCTGAATCCATGCACCAGCTGCTAGCTGCTGGGACAGATATTACAATTTGATCCTAGTTATCTGGGCTACAGAAAGATATCTTTTGGGTGCTTTGAGACCTCTTTATATCCAGAACCAGTTCTTTTTAAAAAAAAATCTGGGAGTGCTGACAGGATATAACAGTGGCATGGTTTAAAAGAATGCCCAGCAATACTGGCTGGTATTGGCTGCAGAAGCTCCAGAATATAACATGATATGTCATCAATCAGACGACCTTAAAGGCTTACTTCAGATATGTCTAGGGTTTAAACTTTAGCCTTCTTTCCTCCAGAAGGTACCCACAATGCAGTGGATGTTGAAGCACCTATTGCTCCATCTTAAATCCTCTCAAGAAGGTTTGTTAGGAATTCTGTGGACAATGGAATGACAATGAATACATGTGTATGTTTCAATTATTATATTTGAACTGCTAAAGAATTATAACAACAGCCAAAACAATAATGGAGCATAACTTCTACAGGAAGTGGATGACATATTTTGTTATCAGCATTTATGATTTACAAGAAAGACCTGTGAACATTTCACAGTTTTCTTATTTTAATATTCTGATGAATCTTAATTCTAAAGTTAACAATTGAATAAGCTCATAGCAAGTTCTATGATAAAATATCCATAGAAATTCCCATATCCCATTGTTAAATAACAACTCAACAGCTTAACAACTTTAACAAAATATTTCAATGGCAATCATAAATATGAATGCTGGTCATTATTTTAAGAAGTAAGGGGGCACAAATGAAAAGATTTGTAATTGACAACTTTTTCTATTTCAGTGAAACAGGCTTTAAACACTTCTTTGTTTCTTAAAGAAAGAAAGAAAGAAATGTTTAATAAAGCCTGTTTTTATTCTTTCCTTCTTTCTTTTTTCTTTCTTTCTTTCTTGCTGAAACTAAGTAGCATTTTCATGTCTTTCCATGCAATCAAAATGGATAGTCAATTATTGATGAGATATTGGCAGGAGATGTTTAACACTTTTATCTTCCCTTTCTTCATTTCTTTCTGTTATGGGACCTTACCCATAATAACATAATGGACTATTCCATATGTAATAAATACTGTGCCTCAAGAGGAAGCAGAGAGTTCAGTCCGAAGTCGGGCGACCGGCAGATCAGCTGATCGGCTGATTGGCTGATCGGTTGAACTCTCTGCCTTCAGGCGGGGAGTAAACCCAAACGAGGCTATGCCGAAGGGTGGAGTCTCTTTCGGGGAGGTAAACCAACCCTGAACCCATTTATACAGGTGCAAAGGGCATATTTTATGGCCGAGCCCACGAGCTCAGAGATCCCACGTTAAACTGGCCTTGTGCCACATAATGCCTTCGTGGGGTGGGGGTGACTAAATACTGTTTAGTCTGAAGTCTGGAGTGAGGTCCATCAGAAGTCCGTCAGTCAGTCAGAGCGAGCGAGTCAGTCAGTCGAGTCAGAGGCAGTCCAAAACAGAGTCACGTTCAGACAATTACTACTAAACCTGATTGTTCGTACTAACACTTTCTACTTCTCTGTATATATTCCTGTTTGTAATATATCTGTGTTATTCCATATACGTGTTCGAGTTCTTCTTTATTTGTTCTACCTTGGACTTTCACCGTGGTACAAGGAACCGGACCATAACACTTTCATTTTCTCACTGAAATCAAGTAATGTCTTTTCCCCTCTTTCCATGGGATCAAATGAAATTGTCCATTATTTATTAGGTACTGACAGGACATAACGGTCATGCGAACTAAAGAAGAGAGAGACAAGAATAATTATAATAGGATTTGTACACCCATTCTCTTAAGATTTTTTTTATTTATTTACACAATTAAGAGAGGTAATTTATTTTTATTCAGTTTATTTTTCATTTCAATAGACAAAGTTCTTAAAGTATTTAGGTTTCTGAATTATACATTCTTTGCAATTTTGAAATAGTTCTTGATTATCTATGAAAGTCGTCTGATAAGCTGACCAAGATGTTCTCATGGAATGTGACCAAATGAGGTTTATTTTTTCAACATAGTCCCCTTGTGATCCACACACTTCTTCCATCAGTGTTGCAGTGCTTCGACATCATTGGTGAAGAAGCTTTCATGCTTCAACAGCAGATATGATGTCATAATTACTGTGATACTGGTTCCCAGCCATGTGTTTTTTTTTTCATGTTGGGGAACAGATGATAATCAGACGAGGCCAAATCAGGAGAATAAGGAAGGTCTTCAACTACTTCAAAGTTACAGACACATACAGCAGCCATTAAAACCATTGAAAGTGTCCTGGAGTATTGTCCTGATGAAACAAGATCCCTGATAAGCCAGTCAATGGCCCCCTCCTGGCAATAACTATACCTTAAAAGAAGGAGCTCTAGTACACAGATCAGTTTTCATTGTGAATTACATGGAATTTATAACACTTGGCTTTACTGCTATTAACAATGTGCAAAACATTTGAAAAAGAATATTCTTTCTTTCTTTCTTTCTTTATTCCTTTCTTTCTTTCTTTTTTATTTTTTCATTTTTTCAGATTGTCACCTGATGAGAAGATAAGTCTCCTCAGATGGCATAAACTGAGATCTATAAACAATGATAAAATTGAAACCCAATTCCCAGCTAAGTAGTGCTGGCACCAAATAATATTTGTGACACAATTCATGTGTCACCTTCTGCAATTTCTAGATGTATTTCAGTATTTTTCCCAGGAGGTCAATATATGGATGTAGACATGTTATACATTAGATCATATTAGCAAAAAAAATGAAAAAAATATAATTATTTTTATTATTCAAATGGTTTTCTTGGTTGACAAATAAAAAACCAAAAATAGAGAACACTTGAAACTTTTAAAATAGCAAATCAAACTTAAGAGATAGACTGGGGTTATTACATTTTTTTAATTTTATTTTTTATTTTGTTACAAGCTATTTATGTAGTCTGTGTAGTTTTATTAAGTAAATATGTCAATACTTAGTAAATTCTACAGCTACATCACATCAAAACACAGGTTTCTGTATGATCACCAAAGTGAAACAATATCAAGCCTGGTTAGTACATAGATGAGTGACTAATAGCAGGGACTGTAAGCTTGGATGTGCAGGTGGTGTAATGGATAATGGCTCAGAATTGTTAACTGGAGACCTGAGTTTCAATTCCAGTTGGATTTGTTATATTCCCTTGTGCACAATTACTCTTGGGAAGATATGAATCCACCACTTCTCTATCCCTAGCTATGGGTTAATTAGTAAGACTAAATCATAATAATAAAATTCATACATGTTACGGGACCTTACCCATAATAACATAATGGATATTCCATACGTAATAAATACTGTGCCTCAAGAGGAAGCAGAGAGTTTAGTCTGAAGTCAGACGACCGGCTGACCAGCTGATCAGTTGAACTCTCTGGCTTCTGGCAGGGAGGAATCCGAATGAGGCTACACCAAAGGGCGTAGTCTCTTTTGGGGAGGTAAACCGACCATGAACCCATTTATACGGGTTCAAAAGTCATATTTTTGGCCGAGCCCACAGGCTTGGAGAAAAACACGTTAAACCAGCCTTGTGCCACATGATGCCCTCATGGGTGGGGGGAGACTAAATACTGTTCAGTCTGAAGTCTGGAGTGAAGTCCGTCAGGAGTCTGTCAGTCAGTCAGAGCGAGTGTGTCAGTCAGTCGAGTCAGAGGCAGTCCAAAACAGAGTCACGTTCAGACAATTACTACTAAACCTGATTGTTCGTACTAACACTTTCTACTTCTCTGTATATATTCCTGTTTGTAATATATCTGTGTTATTCCATATACGTGTTCGAGTTCTTCTTTATTGGTTCTACCTTGGACTATCACCGTGGTACAAGGAACCGGACCATAACAATACAATCTGAAGAGGTTTTATGGCTTTACATCAACATTGAGCTTGGTCAGTACTTAGATGGGCAACCACTTGGGAATATTAGGTGATGTAAGCTTGGTAGCGTCATGGATAATGGCTCAGAATTGTTAATCAGATAGCCAAGTTCCAATTTCAGTTAGATCCATTATATTCACTTGCATGCAAATACACTTGAGAAAGGTATGAATCCACTTCTTCTTCACCCCCAGCTATGGGTTAATTAGTAAAACTTGTATCACTATATCATCACAATCATAAAAAAAATTCAACCTATCTAAAAATGTTTTATGGATTTGAATAACCTACAAGGTTGTTGATAATCTTAAAAAATAAATGAATCAATCAATCAATCTTATTAAATTCTGGAATAAGAGAAAATTAAATAAGAAGCCAGCACCTTGATTTTATTTTAGTACTAATTGCATTTGAACCTGATATACATAGGCAAGGCTTGGTCTTTACTAATTGCATTGCATTGGCTTTGAGTCTACCCCACCAATTGCCTGTTTAGCTTTAGTTAATTTTTACCTAATATTTCTACTGTATCTGTCTATATTTCTGAGATGAGGTATTATGTACACGTTTTACATTATTCGGACTATTGTCCTCATTTTGTCGCCATATTTATTGCAACATTTCGACCTTTCAGTATCTCTTGATATTTCTGAGATGAGGTATTACGTACACTATTTACATTATTTGGACTATTGTCCTCATCTTTGTCACCATATTTATTACAACATTTCAGCCTTTCAGTATCTGTCGATATTTTTGAGATGAGGTATTATGTACATTATTTACATTATTCGGACTATTGTCCTCATCTTTGTCGCCATATTTATTACAACGTTTGGGCAGTTGTATGCTCCAGCCTTCTTCAGGTTGTTGGAATGTCAAACTGAACCCTTTATTTCACTCACTAGGGTAGACTGTTCTAGTTCCACGTGCCATGTTTAATGGATGTCAGTTATCAGTTAATTCCCCTCTCCAGGTATTGAACTCACACTCTTTGGGTCTTGTCACTGGATCTAACTAACGCCTTTATCCACTGTACCATGTGTCCTTGTAATAAATATGGTGACAAAGATGAAGACAATAGTCCCAATAATGTAAATAATGAATATTTCTACTATTAAAAAAAGTTCATTACTAAACATCAAATTTTGAAATTTTTCAGTAAGAAATTTTATTAACAACTTTAGGCATCTAATATGCATGTGGTGCTTTACAAATGTGAAGAAAAAAGATTATCAGTGGCCACGAATTAATGTAACCATTACTAATAGAATAGACCTATTATATGTATAAGGAAAATAAGGAAAATAATATCTACAAAAAAATGAGAGGATTATTTATATATGGATTAGCACATATGTATAAAATTATTGTAGTATTTGCATACTCTATCTTATCTGTGTCCTCAGTGAAAAGTTTTGCACACATACACACACACACATGCACATACATATATATACATATATTTTAATATATTTTCTGTTTCTACATTATTTTTATAGATACAATTACTTAAGTAAATGCTCTTTTTATAATAAACAGTATTAATTACATTTACCAGCCAGAATGTCTGGAAAATTTCATAGAATATATATGTCCACTGACATTTGATTTGGTTAACCAGACACTTCCTCTGTAGCTAAATGGTATAGCACCTCAAGCCAAATGATGGGCTTGTGTAGAATACATGTTCAATTCCTTTCAGAGGACACATATTTTCTACAAAATTTCCTGGACATTCAGGCTGGTAAATGTAATTAATACTGTTTTAAGCATTTACACTTAAATAATTCTATCTATGAAAAAAATATATAAATAGTAAATATATTAAAATAATTATCAGACTTATTCAATTTCATAATATATATATATATATATATATATATATATATATATATATATATAAAAAAGTGAACTTTGAAGTCAATACTCAGAGGTGACAGACTGTTTCATGCTAAATACAACATCAGGCCACTTATACATATGCTTTATCTCTGATATTGAGCACTTTATTCCATAAATATTGCATACCTTAAAAATATATTTCTGTATATATATATATATATATATATATGGGGGGAGCATGCGTGTCTTATTTTTAGTGTATACTAGTATTTGAGTAGATGCTCCATTTCTTTATTAAACAATATATTTATTTATTTTCATCTACCAGCACATATATTCAAGAAATCATATTAGAGTAAAGTATGAACTCTCTGGCAGATTTTTCCTGTGTTTTTTTTTTTGTTGAATATCTTGTGGAGAGTGCTTGCTGTTTTTGTATGTGTTTAATGAATATTTTCCTATGTTTGTTTTTCATTTTTGTTGTATAAATAATTAAAGATAAATTAAGTTGATTATTAATCTAAATAGACTTGATATACTGAATTGAAGGAAGAGGGGTAACTCAATGAAGAAAAAGGCCAAGGTCATGAAGAAATATTGCATCTGCCATGATCACGTGAACAAAGTAACGAAGGGCTATGATAACAGACATGCATCCTCCTGCATTTGTATTGCACTTTCTGATAGTATTCTGAACATAAATATCATATTCCTTCATCCAATGTCCTTCATGAATACACAAAAACAGTATATATAATATTCAACATTGATAAAACAGCTCTGAGTCATGTTATCAATGTTGGATATTATGTATATTCACTAATATGTACTTATAGATCTCTCTCATAACATTAAGCACTGTATTTATAACAATTGAGGAATAAATTCCTATATATATATATATATATATATATTTGGTTGGATAGATGTGAGTTTGTGACCCTGGGTTTCACGCTTTAGCGATCGTCAGACAACCGCGCATATAATATATAAATAATTATACATATATATATTTATTTATATTTATATACACTTTTCACATATATATATATATATATATATATATATATATATATAACAGCATTTTGTGCTTTTCTTAGCAATACTACTTGGAATAAACTTTTTAATGTTCCTATTGAGAATTATGCCACTTGGGTAAAAGATGTCATCCAAGCTTTTGTGACATCTCAAAAATACCAAGTGAAACCAGAATCTTATCCTTGGTTCACATCTGCATGTTCAGCTGCTATAGCCCACAGGAATCATGTTTTTCCAGATTTACCAACATGATATTTTTGATCACAACAGATGTCTCTTTGTGTCTGATAATAATAATTGTAAACGTGTCCTCAATGACGCTTAGTTTTTGTTCACTGCCAGAATGTGGTAGCATATAACCGCTAACAAGTTTGGTTCTTATGAATACTGGTGGCTTTGTAATAGTATATTAAATAAGGGTAAATCATTTATCCCTCTGCCTCTGAATAATGAAGCTTGAGCTGTTGCTTTAGATAGCTTGAAAGCATTTGATAGATCTTGGCATGCTGGTCTTCTTCATAAGTTGAAAGGTTATGGTATTTCTGGATAAATTTTTGATTTGATTCAATCTTTCTTATCAAATTGCAAAATGGAAGCTGTCTTGAACAGCCAGTCTTCTAGATAGTTTTACATTAATGTGGGAGTCCCTCATGACTCTATCCTCTATTACTTTTTCCAAATTTCCATCAACAGCTTCCTTAATATCATCAGTTCTCAACTCATATCTATGTTGGTGGCACAACTATTTACTCTTCTCTTAATGGTAACTTTGATAGGCTTAATAATGTCAAATTGATAGCTGATTTCAAAAATGGCCTTCAGTCTGTTGTTAAATGGGGCAAAAAAATGACTTAATTTTCACATTTCCAAAATTAAACTGCTTTATTTTAATTGTCTTAGAGTATACTTTTACCTTCCATTAACATTACTGATGCTAACCTCCATGATAGTGAGTCATAGCACTTTCTTGAGCTAACATTTTTCATTGACATGAAGTGGAAAGATTATATTGAATCAAATGCTAGGTCAGCTGCTAGGAAACTTGGTTTGCTGTGTCATGCTAGACAATTTTTACTTGCCAGAATTGATCTTGCACTGTTATAAGTCCACCATTCCTCTATACATTGAATATTTCTGTCATATCTGGCCTGGTGCTTCAGCTCTGTATCTAAAGAATCTTGACAAAATCCAAAAAAAGAACCTGCAATGTTACTGGTTCCTAATGTAGCTTCCCTATAACTTTTCTACAAATATTTTCATAGCAATTGTTCTGATGAGCTTTTCTTTTTCCATTTCTTTTATTGTCCTCTCTCCTTAATTCATTTTTATCATATTTTCTCACACCAAGTTAGCTTTTGCATCTTACTGGCTTTATTACCTTGCTTGGCGTGAAATGATTAAAAAAATCTATGACAGTAATGCCTTAGGATATGAGTTTAATTCATTCTAAGACTGACCTCATAACTCAAAAGACTTGTATCTCAAATCTGTTTTCCCCATTGAAATTAAGGGAAATATTTCTGATTCATTTCAGGCCCCTAAAAACCCAACCCTGTTTTTGTATTTGTGAGTTTCTTACAAGCAAAAATGTGTGAATAAACAAGAAATGTAATTTATAAACAATAAAATAAAAGAGAAAAAATAAATTGTAAAGAAATAAACTGTACTAAACCATGAAGTTCAGATGAGTCATAGGCCAATTGGCAGAGGAGAGAGAAAGAGGGACAACAACAGCTAGCTCAGCAACCAGTAGCCTCACTTTGCAACCACTAACCTCACCTAGCAACCACTAACCTCACTTAGCAACCACTAACCTTACCTAGCAATCACTAACGTAGCCTAGCAATGGTTAGCCTAGTCTATGATACCAAAAATCAACTTTATCACTTAATTTTTTAAAACATTTACATTTTAACCATTACTGTAACTAATTTTTAAAATTTTATAATTTTTTATTTATCGTCAGTGTAGAATGCTAATACTGTCTTGCCAAATCCATTACTTGTATGTCTGCCTCATGTTTTTTTATAATTTCCCACTTTACCTCAAGTGTAATCATGTTTCAGCTTTTCATAACTGCTCTTGCACTTACTTTCTTTGGGCTCATAGTGTCATTAAAGGAATTTTGGAAAATGACAGCAAAAAAAGATATAACACAAGAGAGATCCTTCCAAAGCGAGATGAACATGTGTACTGTGAGTGGAAATACTCTCAAAGCTTGGCACTCACTGCACCAACTAACAGATGCTTAACTGAAACTCGCTTGTATCTCAAAATTCAACTCATATCTCAGGGTAAAAAAGTCAGCTAAACCCCGGCTTGTATGATGGTATGCTCATATTTCAAGACATTACTGTACAATGTATGACTAATGCATTGACTGTATTATTTTGTAAGGGAATATTTTTTTGGCCAAGCCTATGGGCTCAGACAACCCATGTTAAATCAGCCTTGTGCCACATGCAACCTTCATGGGTGGGGGTAGCTAAATATACTAGCTGGGATCTGTTGAGTACGACTCAGACTTACATGAGAACTACCAACATTCCTATAGTAGTACTCACTACCGGATTGACTTGTGATGATCTTGTGCATAACTGTTATCTTTATTCTTATTGTGAAGGTAGTTAAAATAATAGCAGTGTCAAAGGAAAAACTATCCTTTTGATACACCTTTTTATTGGAAGCATGAAAGGTGAAGATGAAAATGACCTCCTAGCCAGCAGCTGCAGAATCATACCCCAAAGGATGTCAGTAGCTTCTGATAAATAAACATCTGGTCAACCTAACTGATTTTAGAATGTGTAGGATAACCAAATGATGAGAAGTTATATAAGCACTCCACCTGAGAGGGAAAGATCAATCTCTCATATCTATGTGAGAAGAAAATCCAGGTTTAATGAAAGTCCCTAAAGTCAAACATCCCTCATATGAACATTAACTGATGAAGTTTAGAAGTGAATAAACTTAGATTTAGTCTTATACTAGAGCACCCATAAACCCATTGAGTTTCTTTTAAAAGCAGTTCATGACACAAAATGATAAGGTAAAAATATTATCAATTTTATTATTAATTGCACATGATGATGAAAGAAGGTTTATTGTTCCAATGGGCTTTATAGTTAACACATTGCATGAAAATTTGGATTAATAGCTTAAAGCAGGTGTAATCTTTTTCAAAATAATAAGTATATCTTTTATTATATATATTTGTTTCTTCGTTGTATTTAATTCAAAATATGTAACAGCAGCTAACTAGTGTGCATTTATTTATCATCAAATCATGTGATACATAGTCTCTTCACCTTTCAAGTAGTTATTTATGAAAAGAGTTCTAATGTCATGTAATGAATTGTATAGATGTTGTGCTATACATGTTTAAATGTATTTAATAATGTTGTTATAATGTATTATGACTGTTTATTATTTTTCATGCACATAATAGTTGGAAAATAATATGCAAGTGTACACGGATTGATATAAGAATGTGTATAAAAAACAAATACTGAATTTTCTATTAAAAATGCTGTAAAAATTGAAAAAAACAGCCCTAGCTGAAGAACCCCTTGTCTAATTTTAATGAAATTTAGCACTGCACTCAGCAGAGGTTCAAGGTATAATATGCCCCTAAATTGGTTTGAGTATTATGTATTGTTTAATCTGTATCTCAGGAACACACATACATGCATACAAGATTAGTGTTTTAATATTATATAGATTGCTATTAGTCTTTACAATGATAATGTTGCAATAAAAACTATATTAACTTTAATAAAATTCTATATTATAATAGAAGAGATGATTTTCTGTCAGTCACACACTTTGTCTGTGGGTCACTTTGCATGAGTGTTATCTAATATATATATGTATGTCCGTGTTGTGTGTGAGTGTCTTATATGTGTTTGTGTGACACACATACACAGACACACAGACACACAAACACACACAATTTGGCTGAGTTTGAAAAAGACATTGCAATAATACATTCTCATCCCACTCAGTCTGGACAAACCCTACCCTGGATTGAGTAATAAAAGCATAAATTTGGTAACAGGTAAGAAAAAAAGAAGAAATAAAGAAAAGACAAACTTATTAATAGCTTAATTTCCATCAAACTGTCTTTTTGATTACATACAAAGTTTGATCAAAGAGTATCAGGGCTGGTAATACAAAATGAAAACTACAACACTTAACAATTCAACACTTAATCTCCTTCAAAGTAATCCCCTTTTGAAGCCACTCACTTTATCCAGTATTGTATCCATTGATAGAAGCATTCATGAAACTCCTATTTTGGGACAATGAGCAGCTTCTTCATTGCATTTCCTTGGATTGACTCAATGTCTTTCAAGTAGGATTTGATTTTTAAAGAGGAAAAGTCACAAGGATCAAGATCTGAAAAATATGGTGGATGTCAAACCTGGAGAATATTGTGTTTAGCTAAAAACTGCTACATAAGCCACTGATGGAACCTCTGTGATGTAGTGTGGTGAGACAACTACACTCTACACACTTTCATTCCTAGCACTACCATAATCAATGAAAGTAAGTGAGAACATTATAACTGATGCATGGCAGAGATCAAAGTTAATCACTTGGTGTACTTTAGCTCCTTTAACATAGCAACAGTCTCAATACTTTTTGATCATATGTGTATTGTCATGAAAGAAAAAAAAATTAAAAGTAATCAGCTTTTCTTTCTCTTACCTACAGTGAAAGAGCTTTAGTATCTTATTGATAATTAGTTCACTATCTATTGATATTTGCTTGGTGAGAAATGATTAAAAAATATTATTTCTTTAATTTTGTAGAAATTGAAACAAAATATACACCTTTGTACAAATTAATTGAAACAAAGTGAATAATTCTGTTACTATTTACTTTTTAAATTTTTTTTCAATGAAACATGACCCAGTGTACATGTTAGTACTTCTTATGTCCATTCCACAAAGTCATTCCTTGCAGATTATCGATTTGATTTAAATCAGGAGAGTTTCCAGGCCAGTCTATAGTACTTTGATTTGCTTACTGGTAAGGTTTGCCAGTGTGTTTGTTCAGCATTACAGTTTTCCTATGCTTCTTTGGAGTAACATCCATTGCAGACAATGGCCATAGGACAACTAATCGGCTGTTGAGACAATAGTGTCTGGGCATGATAAAAATCTGATGCAATCATGGATGATGCAATATTTTTCAAGGCCAAACAAATTTCATCATACACCCTGAAAATAGATTCATATTACTTCACACCACTGCAAATGACCTAATCTGAGGAAAAAATAGAAATCTATTACATCCAGCTGGATCTGAAACAGACCATATGGTGAAAGAAAGAAAACTAAAGTGGTTGTTTCAATTAATTTGCACAAGGGTGTACATGCACACATGTAAACATACATACACACACTATTTGAATGAAACTGAATTGGACATTTGTGTTGAGAAGGCTAAACTCTGGGTAAAAGGAAAAGGATATAAGCCAAAATCTGAAGCTCTTTGAAGTCATTTTTGTAACGTCTATATTTAAATGGAACAGCCCGAAATGCAAACTGTAAATTGGAGACACCAAAAACAAGCAAGTAAAAACTTTAAATATATAGGAAGTGTTTAAACAGAAGATGGAAAATTTAGCACTGAAATCTGAAGGTGCATTGGAATAGCAAAAGATGCTAAGCAAAGTATTGAGGAATGGAAAAATTTTATCCGAAACAAAGAAAAGAATACTGAACTGTTACATAACGTCAGTCCTTCTGTATGGCAGTGAATGCTAAACAATTTCCTTAAAGATGAAGAAGAGACTTGAGGCAACAGAAATGTGCTTCCATAGAAGAATGCTGAGAATACCATGGACTGAACATATGAGTAACAAGAAAGTTTTAGGGTAAATGGAAACAACAAAGACACATACTTACAATCAGAAAGAGAAAGTTTCTAGGGCACATAATGAGAAGAGACGGTTTGGAGAATTTGATACTTACAGGACATAATGAAAGCAAGAGACAGAGGAAAGCAGTGAATAAGTTTTGTAGAACAGGGATTAGGAGAGATAAAAAATATGGTAAATCTTACTAAGAGCTATAAAGGAGAGAAAGTGGAGAGCCATAATCGCCCACATCCTGGAGGGACACAGATCATAGAAGAAGAACTAAATTCAAATGGAATATATATTTGAATAATGTTTTTTCATTTAAAATATGACATTTTAAATTTGAAATTTGATCATCTTACTGTCAGCAAAGCAGTACCAAACTAAATAAGAACTGTGATAATAATAATAATAATTTTTTTAAAGTTTGATGTATGCAGCAACCAAGGGGAGATGAGAGTCACATCTGGATACAAGGGAACATCCTTAATTGGAAGCAAACAGATTTACTCAACTTGAAGGTATTTCTAAATGGACACCGTCTGACAGGTTATACACTGGTTTTATCAAAACCTTTAGCTGTAATGCATGTGTTTGGTATACCCTTATCAGACTGGGTGTCATGATGGGTATATTGAGTTTCAGATATTTGTGTACCAGTGTCATTTCGTTGGCATGCTTCTTACTCACTGAATAATAATAATAATAATAATAATAATAATAAAGGAATTTCAAGAAGAAGTGCAAGTAAGCCATAATCCAGCAACTACATTAACAAAAGAATGTAAAAAAAAGGAAAAAAGCAAACACAATGGACTAAATGCAAAATGGATGGCAAAATACAACTCTAGATGTTTGATACTCTGCCCATGCTGAACAAGCTGATTTAGACAAACCCCATAACCATCAATGGTTGCACAGTACAGGATTAAGAACTGAAACTAAAGATTTTATTCTTCTGGCATAGATGAAAAATCTAATACAGTGTTTGTACTTAATTATTTGTGTCACCAACTAATCATTTATTTGGAAATGCATTCAGATATTGACAGAGTGTGGTTTTTGTAATACTACATTCATTGATGAATTTGGCCACTTCAAGAGCATTCACATATCCTTAATATATTTCCTGGACAGATGTTTTTTTTCTTTTTAAAAGATGAAGTAGATCTGGGTTATCGGATTTGAACATATTTCTTACAGGGCCACAGCTGTAAGATTATAAACTGCTTTTAACAAAAGCAGCTACCATTTCACTTACATTTGGCTGTGCTGCATGTTCCTGGTATACTGGGTATCATAATGGGTATATTGGGATTTGTATATTTATACACTAGTATCACTTTGTTGGTATTCACTTACCTTATTCAATAATAATAATAATAATATTACAATTCAGTTTATTTTTCTCTATATGAATGACATTCCTGTTTATTTTCATTACAACCACTTTATATTCTTGTTGCTTTGTTTCAGGATAACAAGATTTTATCATTAATAAAATAATAAAACTAAATGGTTTAGTGTGTGTCATTGCAATCTTTAATAAAATATACTATTGGTATAACTTAGATGCTAAAAGGATTCCTTTACTCAAACTAAAATATATAATTTTTTTAAATCTCTAACCCAATATGTTTTTTTTTTAAAATGTGTGTGTCTATCTTGAGTGTGTGTTTGCATATATGTCTATGTGTTAGTGTGTTTATGTATCTCTCCGTGAATTTTTAGTTGAATTTATTGTACATTTATGATGAGTATTACTGACAGATATCATATTTCCTCAACACTACGCCAGTTACATCCTAACTTTCCAGTTGACACGTTAAGGCTGCCACTTTCTTTAATTTTCACTGACTTAAGTCAGTCTAAAGTTAATTTGCCCTTTTCAATTGATACATTGTGATAAAAAAACTTTATACTGTATGGAATAAATTATTTAAAACGGACATTTAAAAACAATATTTTGAAATAAAAATGTGTTCTTTGAAAACAGGGCATACAAGTCATTAATGATTTTGAAAAGATTATTTATGAAATTAAAGCAAGAAATACATTGCCTATATTAGAATGTCTCCAGCTCAGATAGGGCTCAGATCTACGTAGCCTGACTAACCGTATTATATTTATTTAATTCTTTTTTACTTAATTTCTTTGTTTTTTTCCTTTCTTTCTTTATTATGAACAATATCAACCAATGAAATGTATTTTGGTCAATATTTTGAGGCATGGAGTTAAAACAATTAATTTTGGATTCAGCTGAAGTCAAGAATGAAAATGATGCACTATGAAAGATTTTTGTTGGTTTGAAATAGATATAATTGAATGTTGACTAACTCAGGCTAAACCCAACAATCCTGAGTCCCCGGAGTGGCCACTGATATATATATATATATATATATATATATATATATATTATGAACATAAATATCACATTCCTTCTTCCAGTTTCCTTAACAATTCACAAAAACAGCATATATATATATATATATATATATATATATATATATATATATATATATATATATATATATACTTTTTGTGTATTCATTATGGATCCTTAAGAAATCCACAAAAAAAGTATATATATATATATTTATTTGTGATTAAAACTGAAACGTGTTTAAAATCACTACACAATAGCGCTCATGTTCCAGCACTGAGTTGTGACTCTTTAGGCAATGGTAACTAACTGGTGAGTAAATAATTATTTTTAAATCTCAAAATCAGAATACTCCATTTTTTATGAAAGAGAAGAGAAAACAAGATAACAACAAATCAAATTTAAAATTGTGGCTTTATCCTGAGTAACCAATGAGATGTCAGACCTTGGATAAATTCAAAATTAATCTAAAAAAAACAGACAGTGGAATTATACTTATTTATTCTTATCTCATACCTGATATATATATATATATATATATATATATATATATATATATATATATTATATATTGTTTTGTGTATTCATTAAGGTTTCTTAATGATTCCACAAAAACAGTATATTCTTCTTTTTTTTCACTTAGCTTCACAAACAGATTTATGAAGTTGACTGTCCACATCAACTGCAGGCATGCTGATGGCTGACTAGGTCAATGTGGGACAGGCAAGTCTGCAGTCACTGCAATTAAACGTCTGATCTGGTATATCTGTTGAGGCTTCCTGGTCCTTCCTCCCATGGCGTTTCCCCTTCAGGTTGGCCCTGAGAGAGTCCCCAAAGGTGAAGACAGCCTGGTGGATGGTGCAGCGCCAAGCTTGACAGTCAGCAGTAAGTGTTGACCACTGGTGATGGTCAATGTAGTAGGTACTGAGAGACTTCTTGAGAGAGTCCTTATAATGTTTCCTTGGTGCCCCTCTGTCACGGTGGTCAGTGGAGAGTACACCATACTGGGCTATCTTGGGCAGGAGATGGTGCCCATTCCCAAGACATGCCCTGCCCTGTAGCTGTGACTTCAGCAACATGGCTTCAATGCTGGTGATTTCTGCCTGTTCGTGGACTTCAATGTTGGTGATGTCATCACTCCAGTGAATGTTGAGGATGGTATGGAGACAGCACTGATGGAACTGCTCAAGGCGTCATATATATATATATATAGGAATTTATTCCTCAATTGTTATAAATACAGTGCTTAATGTTATGAGAGAGATCTATAAGTACATATTAGTGAATATACATAATATCCAACATTGATAACATGACTCAGAGCTGTTTTATCAATGTTGAATATTATATATACTGTTTTTGTGTATTCATGAAGGACATTGGATGAAGGAATATGATATTTATGTTCAGAATACTATCAGAAAGTGCAATACAAATGCAGGAGGATGCATGTCTGTTATCATAGCCCTTCGTTACTTTGTTCACGTGATCATGGCAGATGCAATATTTCTTCATGACCTTGGCCTTTTTCTTCATTGAGTTACCCCTCTTCCTTCAATTCAGTATATCAAGTCTATTTAGATTAATAATCAACTTAATTTATCTTTAATTATTTGCTTATTACTAACCTAATCTAAATACACTTCATAAACATTCTATAATACCTTATATTATAAAGGATGTCAACACATGTAGTGAGAGCAACAAATAAATTACTAGATTACCCCCAATCAGTATTGTTAGACTATGTTGGAACCAAAATAATTAATAATAAAAAAATTAAATGTTAAGCAATCAAAATACTTTAAAATACACACAAGACTGGTATTTAACAATAAATAAAGAAAAATATTATAAAAATATCAATAAATAAATATAGAATACACCCATGATACATCAGAAGAAGCATTCTACCACCAACTGAAAAAAATCTCTCTCTTCGTTTTTCAACCATCGGAGGAGACAGACATCCTGAACAGTTCTTTGATAAAACATGTTGCCACCAACAGATAAGCAAAACTTCTTTATTACTGTATACATATATGTTCTTTGAAATATACAATCATTTCCCTGAAATGTATATGAAAGCATTCTATCATTTTTATCTACGCTTATTTCATTGTATCTCATACAAATTTGTTTGTAATATTATAATCCCATTGTCAGCTGATAATGCCTTTATAACTAAAAAAAATACATATAAAAAAATTACATTTAGGCAAGGTCAATGCACCAGTAGAAAGCCCACAATACACAACATATGAGTTTTTTCCATTTTGTCATTTCAATTACACACTATAAGATTTTATACAAAATGTTTCAAGATAATTTTAGAATAAAAAGTGTGGAAGTAATTCCAAAAAGAAGACATATAGGTTATCAATATTTGATAAACAAAAACAAGAAGCTATAACTTATTTTGTAAATATTTCAATGGAAATAATTATACTTTGGACTTTGTTTTAACAATTTTTTAGCCAAAGACCATCAGTTTTCATGTTTATCTTTTATCTGAAACACTTTTGATAATATGAAAAGATTCACTTTATGAATTGAAGCTGTCTAAATCAAGTAATTATTATTTTTCTAAAATGTCTTAATTTTTCTTATTTATGCCTGTGACCAGCTGCAGGAATTCTGAATTATAGACACTCAAAGATGATGTCAACTTTTAGGATTATTGTCATGCGAAGTTCACTATAACTTTTGTTCAATTTCCCATTATACTTTGAAATTTTATTTATTAATTTTTATCCATTTTGTCTATAAAACAGCAACATAAACGAACTGCATTCATAATATTCTGAGGATGTGAATAGACATACATACAAATACATACATACAAATGACCATACAACAAGGGGGTGTTGAAATGTTCCCAGCCTAACTTGTTTTCCAAAATCTTTTCTTGTTTAGGTCAATTTTCAGCACTCCCTCATACATTATTTGTTACTCAAATATATCGAGTTGGCTAAAATGTCATGTTTATTGTTGTTAAATGACATTAGAAACATTCAATTTTAACTAATGACACTAAAAAAGAATGCATTTCATTGTATTGTGACAAGCTAATATATAAGCATATATTTAAAAAAAAAAAAAAAAGCAATGTCAAAATCAGTGCATTTTTGTTTATTGATTCTAACATTGAAAGAAGAAAATAAGCAATATGCTGGTATGCAATACTTTTTATTTTAAGGAAGGTAAAATTTTAACTCAATTACATGACCATATTTGCGTAGTTTAAGGAGATGGCATTTTGGAGTTTTGGATGATTGTATGTGTCAAAAGTGATTTGTAAATATTCATAACTTCCCAAAGTTGTTTGGCCAGTTAAGATTGACGCCAATTAAATGTTACTTACAAATAATTAATATAATATGATATTGAAGCTCACCAATATATGCAGAAAATCAAAATCGAGTATTGAAAATCATTTGCATGTGTTTGCCTATGTTAGTGTGTGACTTAGACATCAGTGAATTTTTTTAAAAAATGACTGAATCATATTTAATTGTTTCATTTTTTAAACAAACTGTGACAGGCAATGAAATGTGGATACTTTACAGCAATGTAAAAGGCAAGGAAGTATTTGTTTGGCAAACAAGATGAACAACCATTAACCATATCAAAAACCATATGGTTGTGTTGGAAATGAATCCTTTATCCTCTTTCGAGAACCAAATTATTATTATTATTATCTGAAAATATACTGTTCCCAATTGAACCAGCTGAAGTCTGCAATGGGCAAAAAGAATCTGGAATTAATTAAAAGAAAATTTATAATATTCCATCAGAATAACAAAATTAACAGCATGTTTCTTTGGGGATCAGGAAAAATTGTCAGTTTGGTTGTAAAGTTTTCATTCATCATCTGTATTGAACACTTGGATTATCAATCTTGAGAGAATTTAAAAAAATATTTTAATTCATTAGAAGACTGCAAAAGACACCAACAGTAATTCTTTGATGATATTGAAAATCCAAATGTCTGAAGTCCAAACAATAATAAAATAAAAATAAAGAAAAACATGGGTATGCCTGTTAAATAAAGAATTTGTATTTACAAACATATGTACATGAATTCAAAGGAGTCAAAAAGTAGTAAAAATAGTCTTTAGCTGAGTTAAAGTCTTTGGGTAGTTGGTCCACAGAAAAAACTGTGGTTTAGAAAAGACTTTGATCATCATTGAAGATTCACTCACTTTCTGAGCTGTTGTTGTTGAAGATGAAGGAAAAGCTATATAGCCACGTCTTCTCTTGTGTGTGAATGATTTAGAGATAGTCACATTTCTGCTTCTGAAATTCAAAATCTGCAGCTTTTTATAAGAATTTTTTTTTTTAAAGAAGGCCCAAGAAAAACAGGTTTTTAGTTTTCTCTGATAGATCAAATATTTTGTATTGTGGAATCATTTTGGCATGTTTCTTCAGGACATTGGTAATCATGGCTCTCCACAATTTTCTGTCCTTTGTAGCTCTTAATAACTTTTATTTATTTTGCTCAAGCTCCTCAGGAAAGTTGTGTTTATTTTCTTCTGGACCTCTTACCTTCAATGTGTTCTTCATCATGTGTCTCAAAAATTCCAACTATCTCTGTTCCTGATGTTAAATATAAGTGTCCTTTCTGTTTCCATTGTCTCTATAATTTCCTCATTGCTCATACATTCAGCTCATTTTATTCTCAGTATCCTTCTGTAGAACTGCATTTCTATTGCTTCCAGTCTCTTCATCTATGAGAAGATTGTTCAGCAATTACTGCCATAAAAGAGGATTGATAAAACATAAAAGTTCAGTATTCTTTTCTTGTATTTTTTTTTTTTGTTTCTTAATACTTTGCTCAGCTTTTGGAAAGCATCTTTCACTATCCCAATGCATCTTGAGATTTACATGTTGCATTTTCCATCCTCTGTTAATACACTTCCCAGAAAACTAACTTGTTGCACCAGTTTAATGTTGGTATCTCCAATTTGTAATCTCCCTTTTGCAAACAACCATACATTCTGTCTTACAATTTATGTTTAGTCCTTTTGTCTCGCTTTCCTTCACTACCTTCTGTAGGAATTCTTTCAACTTCCTTTCAATATCTGCTATCAACACTGTGTCATCTGCATATCTTATATTGTTATGATTGTGGTTGCCAATAATGAATCCTGGTAGGACTTCTAATTTTCTCAAAATGACCTTGTTGTATCTTGAAAAGGTCTGGTGAGAAGATATATCCATGTCTTATGCCACTTTTTATTTTTGCATATTTACTGAGCTTATTTCTTATCCATATTCTGGCAGTTGGCTGCCAGTCTAGGTCCTGGATTATTCTAATATCTTACCCACATTGTCATTAGCAGATTAACTATTGCTATATGAAAATGTTTACATTTTGAAGTACCAATAATTACTTCTTGAAAATAAGTTATCATGCTTATAAAACAATTCACACATTGTGTTTAACTTTCAAGTACTTATCATTAGATATTTTATATATCTATTGAATGCCAATGATTTCTTAATCATAAATTTTACTTTTGGTATTTAGTTTTATTTTGTCTTTTTTATTTCGTCTATTAATAAATTAAAATTTCTCTCTGAAACATAAATTATTATTTTTATTTCCATTAGAAAATGGAAAACATTATCAACTTACTGTGATGAGTCATTAGATACTAAAGCTAAATTTGAATCTATTAACCTTTGTTAAATGCTAGCACATAACACTTTGATGAGAAAAAAAAATTATGTAAAAGAGAAAAGAGAAAAGAACTTTTAATATTTGCAAATATTTAACATTAAATCAAACCTTAGGTGTGAATAGGATTTAAATCAAAGAGGTGTGACTATAATTTTAGAATCAAAAAAGTGGAAATTATATGAAGCTGTATTTATCTTTTAGTGTTTGAATTGAACATAAAAACTGGAAGTTTTTTTAACCTTTGAGGTGACAGATATTTGGTCAGAGTTTAATTTTCAATATTCTATTGTATTTTGTTTTGTAAACGTTTTTTTGTATTTCACTGTTGTTGCTAGTTTTATCAATCATATATATATGTACACACACGCACACACACACACACACACACACACATATATATGTATATTATAAAATTAATGGATTTATTTTTAATCCTAGATTTTTTTATTACTCCAACCATTATTATAAAGGCCACTTTGTTTTTGAAATAGACACCCCATTTTTATTTATAGCTGTAATACACACTGTTTTATAAAAAAAAATAGGACCTTATTTCAAATAAAAAGTGTCCAGTATAATAACATTTGAAGTAATATATATATATATATATATATATATATATATAGCAACTTGTCAGCAGTCAATATACCACATAACACCCTTGAGCGCTTAGCTTTGGAGTGGGTAGAATGGAGATCAATGTGTTTTAGTGGACTCAGCAATTTTCAATCTGCTTGTCTGAATCATCTTCAAGTGAGAGCAATATCTAAAAGGTCACCCAATCTAACAGTGATCTCATTTCACAATCCTCACACTTGCTCCATATATGGCCTCCTTTGTAAATCATTAGCGGGTCTTAAATGCCACTTAAGATTATCACATAAACTTTCATAACTGAATCAATAAGCTGTCAGATCCTCATACGTCAAAACCGACGAGAAAGTCCATTATTATTATTATTATATATGGTGGACTCTCAAGCAGCTTAGTTCCTAGGAACCGACAGCCAGACACTGGCACATATGATTTGATTATGATAGTGAAGGCTTTGTGCAGAACCAACCACACTTTTTGAAGGGCCAAATACAGAGACCTGGTGCACTATGTGCCACAAGCTCCCCAAATGACCCTCTGCAGGTTTTGAATTCAGAGTTGTTCTTCTCCTAGACCAGTTGCCATCCAAGGCTATAAAATCCAGTCTGTTCTGCTATTTACCCATAACTGGAGGGAGAAGAAGAGGATTAATACTTTTCTCAAGGGTATTAGCACGTAAGTGAATGTAATGGATTCGACTGGAATTCAAACTTGGCTCTCCGATTCCTCAATCCAAGTCACTTGTAGAATAACTAAATCTCTAGGGTGTACTTTAAATTTTAATAAGGAAAAATTAGTCAGGAAAATAATAACGAAGTCTGTCCTGAAATAAGCATTTATTTTTCAGACATTACATTGTATATTTAAACAGCACATTTTTCATTTACATGGATTTATGAAAAATCTGCTAGTTCTTTTTAGAGAGACCAATAATGACTGATTTAAATCCAAAGGCAAAAGGAAAAGCATTATCCCCAAAAGGGCACATGTTTACTTTTCACGGTGTATTAATGTGGCCGGGCACACTGGTTGAGAAACACTGAGCTAGAAACACAAATATCAACATAACTATTGACTCAAGTACAAACCTGAATGTTGCTTATAGGCTCAAGTATAAATATAGTCAATGTTTATCAGTAAATGTAATTATAAATCTGACCAATGTTTACCTACAAAATCAAGTATAAATCCTACTGATATTTGCTTATATACATAACTAGCAATAGAGCCCGGCGTTGCCCGGTGATGTAACAGTAAGAGATAGATCAAGTATCGACCATCATAAAGACTGAAAAATAAAATTGACAAAGTTTAAGGTTGACAGACACGCATGTCTTAATTAGTTTTTTTTTTTTTTTTTTTTTTTACGAAACCGAAACTCAAACAAAAACATTGTTTTCAATCGTTATGAGTCTACCGATTGAATAGAATTTTATTACAAACAATTGTCTTGTAAATGGAATTTTTAAAGCATTCTGAATGTAAAAATAAAGAAAAAAGTGTGCAAGAAACACTACCTGCCAAAAAAAAAGTGAAGTTTTGTTGAAATTGGTTGAAAAATGTAGGAAATCCGATCCCATATATAAATGAACACACACACACACACACACACACACACACACACACACACACACACACACACACAAACAAACTGGGTTTTTTAATAAGTATAACTCGATATGAGTTGTCTCCCTTTCATTCTCGTGACGCCTCTTAATCGTGTTTTCAAATTGATTTTGTGCAAAAACAATTTTTCCCATGTTTGGCGCTGTCAGAACCACCGCAAGGTAATTTTACGTAGTCCTCTGAAGTTTTGTTGAAATCGGTTGAAAAATGTAGGAAATCCGATCCAATATATAAACGTACAGATACACACACACAATCTGCATTTTATAATAAGTAAGATATAATAAAGAATAGATTTCACTACTAAATAACATAAAAACAGTTGATATATTATAAAATCTACCCACAAATCAACCAAAAATTAACTTCTTCCCCTGGAAAAAATATTTTTCAATGAAACTGGTAAGTGACTTAAAAATTTGGAGAATATAAATCATCAAAATTTTGGACCCCCATTTGTAGAAAATCAATCCTTATTGGTAAAATAAAAAATGCAATAAAACTAAGACATTATTTGATTAGAAATTTTTAATTGTTTTTATGAATAAAATATATTATGGATACTTCAGAAAAAATAAATTTTCAATGAATAATGATATTTACAAGAATTGTTTTCATTTTTTAAAATTTTAATTATAATTATGGTATATAGAGATGAAGGTTGGGCTAATACATAAGTAAAGGCCAAATTTACTGTCTACAGCACCATTTTATTGTTGGTGCCATTTGGTTAAAGTGGGTGACTATCGTCATAGTCCTTTTGTGATTTGAGAGTTTGTACAGAGTTGTTGTGTTTTTGGCTGCCAGAAATTAATTTGTTGAATACATCCTTTCTTCTTCTTCTTCTGGAGTTGTATGTCAGGTCAAACTCACAATTGATGAATCTCTAACCCTTGCATCTTGAACTGCTACATCGAATCAATTTCCCACTTCTTCTTCTTCTTCTGCACGTGGTTTTTTTCTTCTTTTTATTGGGCCTGACACATCCGTGTTTTCCGTTTGATTTTTGGTGGTACATGTTGTCATTGGCTGATTTTATTTATGCCGTTCACTGACCTACATAAGCTATGTCCAGGTTCTGTCAGTTACTGAGGATAGGAACAATAGGAGGAAAGGAACTATGTGTAATAGAGAAGAGAGAAAGAGAGAGTTTTCTTTGTCACTCTCATCGTGAAAAGGAAAGTGTATATTTCCATATGGTATTATTACTACCTAATCCTACTACATAATAATTTATAAACTTTTAAATCATTTAAAGTTCTGTATTAATTTGTAGCAGTCAAATGATGTTGTTATTAAATTAAAAATATATTTACAACCTCCAGTATTTTTTTTGAGATTTGGATTTTTTTGTGTGTGTATAAATGTTGATTATTGTAACTACATACTTTCATATATGATATTATCAGACAATATAAGATACTTATAATAAATTTAAAATTTGTTGTCAATTTTATAACATTTTCTCAACAATCATCTTCAAAGGTAAGACTATAAAGCCAAAGTATCTAAAATTCAATAAAATATTAGATTGCTTAAAATATTTTCTTAAATTTTTAAGATTCTTGGCTAGTTAAAAAATTATATACAAAAAAGTCATCCATGTTGTATTCATCAAGTATTTTCTTTCAGTGTTGTCCCTCTTAGAGATTATATTTCCCAAACATCAGCTGGCAATAAATTACTCAGCACATTGGATAAACACCCACTTCATGTTAAAAAAAGATGCTTTTCTACAATATTTTAAGCTAAAAGTAAGAAATATTTGTTTCAATTCAGATTAATTAAACTTTAAATCATCTAATTTTCTTCAAATAATATTTCAGAAAAGTATATCTTATTATTGAAAGATTTTTTTAATAAAGAAAATTATTTTGTGTTGACAGATCTGTCTGTATAGATAAATCTGTAGATTTTACTGATAAATAAAAAAGAAATTACATTATTTAATTTGGAATTAAAACTTAAAGCTTCAAGAAAGATTTTTCATTTTTAAAATGTATTTTAAACTTAGGATTCCTTTTGTGGAATACTTAAAATGTATATATTTTTTTATCAGATTGTTTGATAATTTTTTATTCTGATCTCATAATCAATTAAATGTTTTAAGAGAGAAATATATACATTTTATTTACCCTTAAAAATATATTTTTTTATTCCAGGGAAAATCAGTTATTAACAAGCAAAGTATATGTATGTTTTTTAATCATTTCACCCCAAACAAAGCAATAAAACAATAAAACAATAAAAGAACAGGAATTAAGAAAATAGTGAATAACAATTGACATTGCATTAAAATTTTTGAAGGTCAAAGTTGGCGAGAAAGCAAGAAATGGAAGCAATAGAAGAATTTAAGTTAGTTTTTCAAAGTGTAAAGATATTCCAGATATCTTCAAGACCGTTTCAAGAGAAAAGATCCTAAACAGTAGAAATTGGAATGAATGCCATGAATATTGGAGAAAGAAAGTTTGAGGAGGTTAGGTAATTTTTTGTTTATTGGTTTTCTTGTATTTTTTTATTGTGTCTGTCATAAGATAAGTTCAAAATAGTTATATCTAAATTTTTAGTAAACTTTGTTTCAGCAGTCTTTGAGAAATTTGGAAAAATATATTTGTAGTGGATTAATAAATACTTAATGCAGATATATTAAAAGGCTAGTGGGATCCATCTACTCAGGTTTTTGTTTTTATCTAAGTGTTGGGATTCCAAACATTTAACAAGAACTACAATAAATCTTTTCTATGAAACATAAATTAAGTTATTCTCTGAAGGAAAAGTAGAAGCACAACATTATATATTCTTCTCGAAAATTAACAATAAAATGTTCAATTTTTCTTTGCAGTTAAGTTTGTCATCAAATAAGTGTTCATAGGGTGATATGCGATGTGTGGACAGACTTTATGAGAGTCAGCCTATGTGTTTGTGAGTTCATAGGCAAAGCCTTAGTCAGCAACAGCTGGCTGTCAACTTCCTTGTGTGTGAGTGTTTGTACAGCCATGTAAATCAAACTAGGTTCCAAAATTGTTTTGAACCCTGAGAAACAGTATGCTTCTATTTTTATATCTGTAAGGGAATTCAAAATCTAATTTCACATAGAGATGTGATCTTTTTTAATACAAGGTTTTCATTAGTTAGAAAATAATTTCACATTTGCTTGTGAAAATCTTTTTCTTGAATTTGTGGAAGTGGTGAATAACAAGTATTTTGGCATTATTTGCCCTAGTAATTATTATTTATCACACAAACTTTTTGATGGGATTTTATTGGTTGAAAAAAATATATATAGGATTTAATTCCTATAAGGATACAAATTTGTAAAGTTGCAACTATTTACCTTCAAATACAACTGGAAAATAAATACAAATATTTTTACTTAGCTATGTGCTGAACATAAGTAAAGTGATTTCTTACATTGTAATTTTTATTCTAGTGATTTTATTTGTTCTATTTTATTTAAGGCTGCACTTCCAAAAATCAAAATGAACATAACCTTGTAGCTGACCTCTGACCTAGCTTTAACAGCTCAGTGGAAAAAACTGATAATGGTTATGATGAATGAGATACATGTCATGAAATAAAGCAGAGATGGTAGGAAGTGAAGATTATGAGGATAAGGGCTATAGATAATGATTAGCCATTGATTTAAAGGGGTTAAGATTCTTGTGTTCAGGGAAGCATCCATTCGGAAGTCTGTCTCACACAGTGGCAGAATTTTCTCCTTACATTTGGAATATGAAGGAAATGAGGGTGATTTGACTCTGTGGAAGTGGCATGGAGATGTCTTAGCTGTAGAGGTCTGAACTGGTGGAACTAAAGAATGTAGTTCATCTGAACTTTTGCCATGGAAATAGTGATAAATTAGTGGTAGGCTTGTGACATTGCATCTGTGGAAAGGAGAGTGCAGAGTAGAGAATATGTCTTCCCTTGCAAGACTACATAAACAATTTTGAACTCCATTTTAGTGATTAGCTACTTCAATAATTAACTGTGTAAGGTTTCTTATGGGAACATTTTATAGTACATGAAATAATAGTGGTGAAGTAGAGTACATGCACAAATAATAGATCAATTGATTTGCAATGCAAAATAACATTTACTAGACAAATTAAGAAAAGGAAAGTTTAAAACAAGAGTTCTTTTTCTTAGATGCAAATTGTGTACACAACAAAATTTTGTTGGTGTGTTTTATGTGTGAAACATTCACAGCTCTTTTAGCTTCAGCATGGAAAGTGTGTGACACCAGTTTGAAAGATGAAAACCTGGAAGAGAGAGAGTTACTTGTTGTTCATGTATTTTTTATATTTGAAACCTGCTGCTGATATTTTGTTTAAGGGCTGCTACTGCTACTATGTTTAAGATCACTTTACTATCATAATTAAAAAGTAAGGATTGGGTAGCTCCAGACATGGCTTCATTTTTGTCTAATCTGACTCTTATAAAGATAAAGCATGGTAGAAGGAGTCAGGTACTTTCTGGATCAATAAAATGAGATGACCATTTTTCCAGCATCTTTAGCAATGGATTGTATCTATGAATATGACTTGCAGTCTGGAGTGAACTCAATAGACATTAAAAAAAATAAAACCTCATTGAGAGTGCAACCATTTATCATGAGTGGAGAACAATCAGCATTTGATTGATGATGATGAAACATTACAATGTTTCAGTAACTAATCACTGAAAATTATTACACAACTCAACTAGTAAATAAAATAGAGCTGTTCATATGAGCAACTTTGTACTGGCTATTTGCAGCTCTTCACTGTTGACTGGTTTTGTTACACAAGCAATTGTGAAAAAGTGAAAATTACATAAAATATTTAGGTATTGTATTGGTAAGAGGTCACATCTAAAATGCAATGAATTAATTGCAGCAATGCATTTCATCTTAAGTTAATTAAAGTTATTTAGCTGTAAAAATTTTCATAATAAAGAATAAAACTCATAATAAACATCACCTAAAATATCTCTCATTTGATAATTCTTCTTGATTGAAAACTATATACATAAAAAATAATGTCTATACAGTTTATTACATTTTCGCTTTTGAATTGTTCATACATTTATTCAGTTAGAGCATTTTGTGCAACTGTGATCACCTCTCCCACTATTTCTGTTGTAATTGTGGTTCATGGTGACATTCAAGGCAAAATAGTGTAATGGCATGCCAGCTCCTTTTGCACTGAGAATTTTGAAGTTATGTAGTTACTCCTGGCAAAGGTTCCTCCACCCATTAAAGCTGTTAATTTCAGATGTACCACTCCAACACCCAGGCTGGCAACTGGCCGATGGCTGCTTGGCATTCCCTTTCTTTGGTCGGGAAATCCTTCTGACTACCTTCACACAGTTTAGCTGGCAAGTCAATGTCATTGTGAGGTGTGTGCCCGTCAGAGTGTCCATGTGACACCTTGGAAACATTTATTGATAGGAATATTAGTATATAGAGATTTAATACTTAAAATATCCATAACCTTTTTGTCATGTACCTTTGTTTTTATTTAATAAGTCATCAAAATTCTTTAGATGTGTTGAACTGATAGTACAAGGCTTATAACTTTTGCGAGAGTGGAAAGTGCCAGGTCTTAGTAATATTTACCGGAAACTTTGGAATAAATTGAACTGAATCAAAGAAATAAACAAACAATATATATTTATTTGACTTTGATTGGAATAAGTCCTTCATGAATCAAGTCAGCGAAAGTTCATCTGGCTAGGTAGTAGTCGTCATCTTGTTGGCGGATGCCAGCTGTGTGGTTACTTTGGAAACATGAGCAGCATCAATCTGCTGTGAATTCTTGGGTCTCATAAAAGGCAAAAAATGTCTTAAACAAATGATCGCTTAGTTCTTCACACTCAGGCCAGTTTCTGGCTGTCTCCTTCACTGTTGTCTGTCAGCTCTCTCTTTTCACACAGTTTTGAAAGGCTCCAGACTACTTGACATGAAACTTGGTTTCGGTTAATAGCAAAAATCTCTTTGTTCATTTGATTGGCCAAAATTCTTTTATTTATTTTCTAGCATTTCTGACATTTTTTTTTTAAGCGGAAGTTTTGTGGAATTCTTTGTTATGTTGGTGGATTTCTAGTCACAGTAACTAAACCCTGAACTAGCAAACTTCTATTTCACAGCAGTTGTTCAATCTTTTCTTCTTCTTCCTCTGTTTGTGAGAGAGAGAGAGAGAAAGAGAGAGAGAGAGAGAAATATGGGTTTTTAAGGAAAGCAAATGCTTTCTTTTAATTTGAATTTTTAAAAATATTTTATTTTAACATTTGTGCTCTAATAATTTTGTGCGCATTCCACAGAATATTGTTCATATTAGAATGTTAATTCTATGTATTTTTAGTAGACCATCTAATGTGGATATAGAGATGTGATGTTCAATGTAGGATGATCCACTTTTATTTTTGTAATTATTTTTGTAATTATTTTGTAAATCTTACAATATCATTCTTTACAGTTATTAAGGCTTGTTTTTACTCATAGGTTTTATTATCTACTAGTAACATTGCTATTTTTTGTGATATATCTCTGTGTTTATAATTACTATACTGCCATCTTTGTCAAGTGGTAAGATGATCATCGTCATATTTTTGTTAATTTATTTAGAACATTTATTTACATTTTTGTTAGAGCAGTTTCATTGTTTTGTTTTGTTTTGGTCAAATATAGTAGATTATGCCTTGTATGAATTCTTTAATGAAATCAATCATTGTTTTTTAATCATATGGATCATATCAATTCATATCAATCATTTTATCATATATATGATGGTTTTATACTCAATTTTGAGCATGAAAACTTAAATTAATTATTGCTTGACTCATTCATAAGCTCTTGTAGGAAATTCACTCATCACTTTTTTATATTAAAAATCTGAATGTCTGAATTCCAAACAATAATGAAATAAAATTAAAGAAAACATTGATATGCCTGTTAAATAAATCATTTATATTTACAAACATATGTACATGAATTCAAAGGAGTTAAAAAGTAAAATAGTCTCTAGTTGAGTTAAAGTCTTTGGGTAGTTGGTCCATAGAAAAAAACTATAGTTTAGAAAAAACTTTTAAATAGTCCAAAAAAATAGCTGTGGTTGAAAAAGGACTTTTATTGTTGTTAGCAAAAATTTACTGACCATCTTTGTTATTGTTGTTGGAGATGATTTGTTTGAAGTCATTGACACATGTTTCTTTTAGTATGCACTAAGGAAAAGACAAAAGCTATATAGACACATTTTCATTTGGCTTGAAGACAGTTGCGTCTCTGTACTTTGAAAGGGTCTGAGGGTTTTTATAAGTATTTTTCCCAAAAGACTTGAAAAAAATTAAAGTTTTAGAGATCCCGGATTGGTCAAATATTTCACATGGTGATGTTAATTTCTGACCAATAGACAATTTGATTTAAATGGCATGTGTTGTATTGTGGAATCTTTTTGTTATGTTAGTAATATTGTCTGTTATTGGGTAGAAAATGAATTTTGGATGTGTTTTAATATGGTATGCATATGAGTATCTAATTGTGTTGGAAATAGGGTTTATTCCCCATGCTCTCAAATAGCTTCCTAGACCTGCATTCGTTTTAGCAACAAATTGGTAAAAGGTACTTACAGGTTCAGTGTTATCTTGGAATACAGTTTGCCATAGACAGTTTTTGCCCGAAAAAAAGAAAATGATTTTTCAAGACAACATTTAATTTGGCATTAAATGCACATAAAGAAAATGTTAGTTTTAGCTGCAGGTTAATTTCAAGCAGTCTTATTTAACCATTTTGGCTATGGTTCTTTATATGGTTAACAAGAATTGCTATGGAGAGAAGAATCTAATTACATACTGGACAGATGTGTCTTGGAGAAAATTCTGAGTCAGAAATATTCCTCATGTTTTAAAGAGACCTGAAAATTTTCAATTCTCTTGTGAATAAGATGCTATCATTCTGATCTGTTTGAAACTAAGTAATTGAAATCTGACAAATACACTTCTGATAACTACATTTTATATTTTATGCAGTCCTTATATAACTTGGCTTGGCGATTATTACATGGATGTTTACCAGAAACCAGCTCTCAATAGAAGATTTTCTTTGGTCATCTACTGTCATCCATTTGTGCCATGTACCTAGCCATGTCCTGGGTATGACACTAAACTATGTTCAGCAGCAGGGCATCTTATCGGGAGGTTTTGAAGAGCATGGAACCACATTTTAAATCCTGTTGTTCCCAGGTCTACCTTAACCCAAAGTGGTAACACCAACTATGGGCAAACTGGGGTCAAGCACTATGAAAATATGAAAATACATTTTTATAGTAAAAGAATTACCAGCAATACATTAAAAAAAAAAAAAAGAAAGAAAAATATATTACCAGCAATGCATTGTTAAAAAAAAATTACCAGCAATACATTTTTGTAAAATTACTAATGCTTCCAAGAAAATTAAATTTCGGCTTTAAATGACCCATAAGGAGTTGATATGCCGCTAAAAACAAAGTGTAATAATTGATAACAAAGTGTAATTGCTTTTTCATTGCTATATATTATTTATCTGACATGATTTTCATGTCTTTTTATCATGTCTCTGAGAGTGTGCAAATATATCAGAGCGGATAATCTTTTCAACCATTATTCGATTATGTATACTACACTACAGTGACACACACACTTGTACCTATATGTGTAGTGTACACTGTCATGCATATTTTTTGGAAGGAAACTCCAATAGATACTAGTAAAAAAAAATATTTGGTAGTCTTGATAGGTCTAAATTTAATTCCCTGAAAAATTGTTTTTTACTTTTAAGATTTTTATATTTATTTAAATTTCAACAAAATGTTGTAACGGTAGTATTGTTTTTGAGTCAATGAATGCAGTGCAAACTGTTTCAACGGCTAATTCTCAATTTTATGTGTGTGTGTGTATGTATATACATTTCATTTAAAAGTAAAACATGTCTCGGTAATTAATTAGTAAGTAGTGTAATTAACTGTGTACTAATGTAATACATCATGCTTATGAACACACATACGTATGTACGTACGTGTGTATGTATATGTGTGTGTATGCCTGCATGTGTATGTATATATATGTGTGTGTGTGAGAGAGAGAGAGTACTCAGTATTGTTTAAATAAGTTTTCTTTATCAAACGGGTTCAGTAGCCAATCCGTGTTTTATAAGCCACCAGTGGCCTGATGAAACGTAACAAGTCATGTGATTCTGACGTCGGTTTTCATGTTTTCTTCACTTGTTCAATGTCTTTTCTCGCTGATGGATAATTCGTTCAAATAATCTCTTCTTGTCTATATTGACACGACTAAATGACATAATATTGGAAAAGAAGAAAAAAAAAAAAGGACTTTTATTTATTGACACCAAACAACTCGAAGATAATTTGAAGCAAACGTTTCCGTCATGAATTTTCGACGGAGAAGTCTGTGTTTATTACCAACTCAAAGAAAAACTCTTCTCTTTTTATTCGCTCTTTTGGCAATTGTTAAGGTAAAAATATATATATATATATATATTTATTTTTAATTATTTTATTAGTGTTGTTAACTTTACTTTTGAATTGTAATCCACTGCATGTGATTTTAAAAAAAAGAAATGTGGGTTTTCTGTTAAGTTTTAAAAAGTCGGTTAATTTTTTTAATTAGTTTCGTCGAATTGTACAAAGTACAGTGAGACTAGAGAGAGACTTATTTTAATTTTATTTTAGTTAGTAAATGTATTTTTCTTTTCCTGTAAAATGTGCTGGGAAAGAAGTGATTTTTTTCTTTTTTAAGAAAAATAACTTTCAGAAATTCTCGAAAAAAGTTTGAAATCCAAGATTTACACTAAAAAGGCTGACATTTCATTTCATATTTCATTGTTCACTATTCATAAATGCCTAAAAATCCGTTGTTTTTCTCTTTACTCCATAAAAAAAAAAGTAACTTTATTTTCTTTATCAAAGATTCATTTTCGATAAAGAAACCGAAACAACCATGGGACTATATTGTAATTTACTTTTGTACTTTAATTTCTCCAAACTAAAGCCGAACTCCTCGACAAAACTAAAAACAACCGTGAATTGTTTTTTAAACTTTACTTTACTGATTTCTTACCTTGACTTTACCTTTTAGTTTAATTAATGAATTACAAACGAATATTATCACAAAATCTGGCCATAAATCTTTCAACTGTATTCAATTCACTTTTCTCACAGAAAAAAAAAATTATCACGTTTGGTTTAAGGTTTAATTAAAAGTTCTTGCTATATAAAATAATAAATATCTTTTTTTAGTTTACAGTGGGACTCTGATTTCACCTTTTTTTTTTCTTTTTCTATTTTTTTTCTTTAATAGAAAAAGGTGTTAAAAGTAAAATATAGAAATTTAAGTAATTCTTCTTGACTGTTCCCCCAGTTTGTGACCACCACGGTCGGGTCTTATCACCTCATCAACACGCTCCACCCACAACAACAGGCCAGATAATATTGATTATTTTCTTTATAAACAAATGAGTTCAGCTTGAACATGCGATTTTAGACTTAAGTAGGTAAATCTCTAATCTATAACTATCTTTGTTATTACGTAATTTTATTTACGTAAAAAAGAAAGTAGGAAACATTTTTCTGTAGAATACTGCCGAAAATACCGGTCGCTTCGTCTGATGAATTCTATGGAAGCCCTTACTGATCAAATAATTGATTTGATTTGCATTTGTTACCTTTTTATTAAAAGATACTTCTAAAATACGCAAAATCATCGAGTTATATAACTTTTTTTTATTATTGTAAAGATAAGCTATACTAATCGTAATTTGATGAGCATATTTATTTTACGATTTTTTTTTTTTTTTTTTTTTTTTTTCAATTTTTTATTTTTTAGCAATAAATCTCTTTTACTAAAGTGATTTTTCTTTTCCTTACCTTACATAACTAAATTTTGGGTTATTTATTGAGCTTTTTTTTTTTTTTTTTTTTTTGCTACTAAGAAGTTGAAGATTTAAATGTTTTTTTTTGTTTCTTTTTTTTTTCTTGAGTAGGTAATAGATTTTTAAAAAACCTAATAAATGATTTTGGATTTTGTTTTGGATTTTGAATACTTGAAAGTTAAAACTAAAAAACTGAATCGAGTGTTCAAATCGTCGAGTATTTTCTTGTCATTAAAAATAAAATAGGTAATTTGCTTTTTACAAAATAAAATTACAAAAAAAAAAAAAAAGAAATAATTAATGACTAAAGTTCGCGCATTAATTATTTCGTTTCTAGCATTTTTTACTGTTATTGCTTAGAAATACAAGGACAACAGTAAAAGAAAAATGTTTTCATGATTGCCTCCCCGACTTCAACCTAGAAAAAAAAAAAGGTCAATAAAAAAAGACATGGCTATTTTATGGTAAATTTGCTTTTTATGCCCATATTTCAATTTCAGCATGTACATTTACACGGAAATATGACAATTTGTGAAAATTATTTAGTGCGGGGCTTAAAAAGCAAATTTACCATAATAACTTATTTCAAGACAAAAATAACTAACATTCACTGATATAAATAAAAATTGATAAAAAGCAGCTTAGCTTATGACATTTAAAACTAAAACCTTTCTTTACTCTTTTACTAGCTTTAAAAGATCGGATATAGGTTTTTTTGTTTTTTTTTTTTCTAACTTACTAAAAACTGTTTTACTTAGCTTTTATATCGTAAGATTTTTTTCATGAACTCATATTATGAAACTTCGTTTGGAACAGTCATAATTTCGAAATAAAACTAAATAGCACCAGAAATTCCATAGAATTTATTTTAATTTACCGCCCCTCCCAAACTTCCAGATCAAAACTGAAATTTAATTCAGCCTTTGGGATTCATAAAAATGTAAAATGTCTCACAATTTTTTTTCTTGCTTTGATGTAATTTCTAACTAACGAATTGTTTTTCAAACTAATTCCAGCTTTTACTTAAAAATAGGAAAAATTGAAATAAATTTTTATTGCATTTTTGGGA
Source organism: Acanthosepion pharaonis (assembly GCA_903632075.3). Classification (NCBI taxonomy): domain Eukaryota; kingdom Metazoa; phylum Mollusca; class Cephalopoda; order Sepiida; family Sepiidae; genus Acanthosepion; species Acanthosepion pharaonis. The sequence continues at coordinate 2,627,253 of CAHIKZ030000436.1, read as the reverse complement.
CACTTGACTAACTACACTTTTTTTTCTAAGCTAGAATTTACATGAAGTTAAAATACTTTTGAATTCTTCTTAAATCTTACTAGTGGTTATTTTCGAAATCTAAAACTCAACAAACCTAGTAACTTTCATTAACAATATCTTTAAGTTAAAAAAAATTACCCAACATTTTTTTTTTTTTTTTTTTTTCATACAGGTTGATTAAATTATTGGTAATAATTGTAGCCAGATGACTCAGTGGACAATAGTGTCTCAAAAATAGCACCTTGCCATTGCACTTAACTGGGGTCAAAGTGTTTTAGTGGGTTATTTTCGTATGTTGCACATTTATGGATTACTTACAATATCAGTCATGTGTTGTACTGTGGCTATGCTCTCCTCTCTAGCACTAGATGACCTCTACCTTTTGGATGGTTGGCGCAGCGAAATTTCAGTGCTACTGTTTTTTGTTTAGTTTACACAATTATGTTAGTGTTGTAGAGCCATTATGGTCTTTGAAAACTTAATACAATTGGCTTGGATTCATTAAATCCTAAAGGTCACTTGTAATTTTTGTCCTGAAATTAAGAATTCGTTATAGAAATTAAATATTATTTGCGTTTTTTTTTTTTTTTTTTTTTTTTTTGGCATGTCAAAAGGTTGAAAGCAGGAGTCGTGTTAAAAATACTTCTGATAATGTTAGTTCATCAAATGAAAAGTACTTTGTGATTTTATAATGATAATTAATGCTTAAGTTACAATTAATTAAACCTTGTGTCAGTAGGTTCTATTGAAGAAATTTCTTTATTTTGGAATATGCTCAGATTGTGACGACTTTACACTGGTTGCACAAGTTTCTTAATGATTCTTATTTTTGGTCAGGGTGTTCATCCATGGATATCAACGGTTTCCTGTTCCTTGCAGCTCTAAATAATTTTTTTTTTTTCTAAACCCTATTCACCCATCCATTTTTTCTCAAGTATGTTATGCATTGTTTTCCTCTCAATCTGTCCTGTGAGTAACATATTTTCCAAGCCTCCTTCCTCATTATGTGCCCCAGAAATTTCGACTCTCTTCCTGATGTTAACTACAAGTTTTGTTTCCATTTTCTCTAAAACCTTGTTGCTCACATGTTTAGTTCATAGTATCATCAGCATCTTTCTGTAGAGCCACATTCATGTCTCTTCTTCATCTTTGAGGAGATTGTCCAGCATTCACTGCCATACAGTATGACATATCGCATTACAATTCAGTACTCTTTTCTTTGTTTCTAACAGTTTTTCTATAATACTCTGCTTAACTTTTAGAATGTATCTTTGGATTTCAGTGTCATACTTTCTGTCCTCTGTTAGAACACTTCCCAGGTATTTAAATTTTTGTACTTGGTTGATCTTGTTACCTCTAATTTGTAATTTGCATTTTGGGCTCCTCCTCTTGCTAATAAGCAAGCATTCTATCTTCTTGCAGTTTTAGTCCTTTCTTTTCACTTTATTTAGCCATAGACAATTATTCTTTTGTTTTATAACCAAGGGAATAAGGGAGTTTTTATTCATCTCTCATGTTTATATAGACATGGTCATTTAAAATTTCTGTCAAAGGATTTTTTAGTAGATTCATAATAGATATCAAAGCCATTCATGGATAATTGTCTAGTAATTGTTAGAATATTGTAGATTTTATCAGCACAAAACTATTACAGAGAAACCCGGATATAAGAGAGATTGTCTCTGGTCCCAAATTAGAGCCTGTGAGACCAAACCCGGATATAAGAGACTTCTTCTCCGGTCCCGACAACTCTCTTATATCCGGGTTACACTGTATAATGGATATTATAGTGAGTTTGATCACTTTGGATTAATTTCACACATTTCAATAATATGACAGCTACTTGATTCAAATATCTTCAAATGAAAAAGTTTTGCTTTAATTTTAGACTTCACTTAACTGCCATTATTGAATATGAATTTTTCACTTTTTGTGCACATTTATATCCACATTTAATCTGTATAGTGGGCAAAACTGTTACAGCAAAAACCATGGACTCAACGAACAAAAGCTTTGTAAAACTTTAGGCATTCTCTGCAGCATTTGATTTTTATTTATATGGATATTGTATTCAAATAAAGTCTGATTTAACAAAAACATTGTGGAACATGAAATTGGTTTCCAATTCATCTTCAGTCTTATTGGACAGGAGATGTGTATACATTAGTGATGTAGGTTTTGGTCCTTATTAACCATTCTGTTTGGAATATTAAGACTTCATCAAAACTATTTTTTAAAAAAAAAAAAAAAAAAAAAAAATTTGAACTGTAATATTGTTAGTTTCATTTCTAAAAGTTATAATTACTTTTTATTTACTCTTTATATTCAGATTATTATGGTACTGCTCAGTTATTGCTCACCTGTTTCCACCAAGTACACACTACCTGAGCCAGGGATTGAACTCACAATCACTATGTCACCAAATTCATGAACCAAAACTTTAATCCACTAGGCCATTGAGGAAGGCTGGAGGGCATAATAGCTGAAATATAATAACAACAAAGATGATGAGAGTACTCCAAATATAAATAGTGTAAATAATAACTCCTTATTCCAGAAATTCTGACAGAAACTTTTTGTCAATAAATCTGTTTGCATCATCTTTCTTTATTTTTTTTTCTGGGGTATCTAAATTCAAAGAAATTGAGTTGTGTGTTTTTTTTTTTTTTTTTTTTTTTCAAAATTTACCCGGGTTAAAGTTTATCGTGACAAGTGATAATTAGCTTCCTTGACCAACTAATATTGCTATGACAGTTTGAACTCTGACCCTGATTGTTTTTGTTTATTTCCATCGATTTAATCGGGGTGGGGGTTAGGTTAGGAAATGAGCAGATTAATGTTTATCATTAAATGTTACAAAGCCTCAATAATGAGACCTCCATTTTGTTGCCTTTTTAATAAAATTGATGCAAACACTTACCACTATATTTCAATTGAATTTTTTTTATTATGGTAGAAGTTATATTCCCTTTTCATCTAATTATGTTCTTGTATCTTCATGTGATATGCCCTTCAATGATCTTATGAAAATATCTATTGCCTTATATTTGTCATCTTATTGTCTCCCTTTGAAGATTAATGTTATACATTTGTTACATGGGAGAGTGGTTTTCCAAAGTGCTTACTTGCCTACTTTTGTCCATCTCCTGTCAGTGATGGTATATTTTATTAAGTGAACATAGGCAGCCTTGGGCAAAATTTGAAATAGGCTTGCCAAACTTTTTCCCTAAATAACAAACCACTTAATGTCTTTGTGTTTCTTTACTTGAATCTACTTTTTTGTTTAATTTTCTAAGATTCAACAACTTAAAATAAAAAATAGTCATTTTCCCTGAAATTGTATAGTTTTGAAATCAGTCTTCATGAAGTTTTTTGCAATGTCAATCGTATTCTATTGTATAATTTTTGGTTTGTACATCATTAAAATGACCTGTTTTAATCTTATGCAAAATAAACACACATAATGTTCATTATTTGAAACTTTTATTTGATATTGGTAGCTTGTCTAAATCTATCAACTATGATCATATACAACTGGTTCGTATTTGGTTATTTAAAATATCCAAGCCAATGTTAAGATTTCAGTTTAATATTTTTTCTCTTGTATATTGTCAGCATCTGAACTGATGATTGGTTCATAAATAGGAAGTAATTTCTTTAAGTATGTTTTTTTTTATTTTTTATTTTTTTTATTTTTTTTATTTTAAATGTGACTAATTGGCTAAAGGTTTTTTCTTTTTTTTAATCACAGTGTATTACAATAGATGGCACTAACCCTCCTCTGTCAGGTGATTTTTATACCTGACACAATGCCTTTGTATTCTTAATGTTGTAAGTTTCAATGACATTTTTATAATCTCTTTTGTCTAAAGTAGTATAACAATAATAATGTGACTGTTTTAAACCGTTCACCTCCCTTCCAGCCTTTAAAAGAACCTTAATCAGATTTGAATTAACAAGATCATTATACTTTTATTTTAAATTTATAAAGAAAGGGATTTAAAGATTTTTTTTTTTTTTTTTTATTGAATGTTAGCATTTCCCCTTGCTCCTTTCCTCCATCTTTTATTCTGAATTTTACTTAATACTTTTGGCTCTTAGTAGATTCATTTGGTCAATCCTAATCCACCGGGGAGAGGAATTTATATTGTCACAGCTTTTGTTAACAATGACAATACTTACCATTTTTCCCTAATTACGTTTTTTTTCTCTTTTCCTTGGTTATTATCATTTTTACTTTTATAATTTTCACTTGTTGATGTTTTTATGCTTATCTTCATAAGATAAACTAAAGACTGAGAATTTAGTTAATTGAAATTCTGTATCAAAATCATTTAAAACATTAAAATAGTGGGAATTTGAAAAAAAAAAAAATTTTTTTTATTTTTTTTTTTTTCCTTTTAAATTGGCAGTATTCTTGCTTAAATCATTTGTTTATAAATTTACAATATTATGGCTAAATGAAAAGAATTGTATACCTTGTTTTATTTATTTCATATTTTTATTAAAAATTACTTGGGAACCAAGTGGCATTTAAATGGTAAATGAATTGTTGCATTAAGTATTTTGAAATCATTAAAGTTTCCATAAAACTCTTCAGAAAAACTTTCCCTTGAAAGTCCTTGAGTAAGCTAAATGCCAAATTTGTTCCAAAAGTCATCATTTAACATAATTTTGATTCATATCTCTTCAATTAAACACTTTCTGAAGGTAGGAAATATATCGTGTTCAGAGAAAGTTTTAAACTTTGCATTTATAACTTTATCTATTCTATGACTGCTTCAAGCTCAAACTATTGTTATCTAGTTTTTGCTTTAAGTGTAGAGGTTTTCATATCTAAAAACTGAAATTTGCAATTCAAAATGCAGGTGAATAACCTCAAAATTCTGTTAGCACTATGTGAAAGTTTTAAAATTATGATACAATCCAATTAAAACAATATTTCAGTTTTTTTATATAAACTGCTATTAAATAGAAAGTCTCATTTAACAATACTTGATTTCACTTGTGGGTTAAATAAAATTATTTAGAAAAAAACTTCTTTATTTTTAGTTGACCCTTTATTCTAGAGGATGTGGCAGAAATACCTCCTGTATAATTGTCAAACATCAGTGGCTATAGTGTCTTAATCTAGCTATTGTCTTAACATTGTTTTATTTCTTCTGCACCCTGTATTTGCTGATATATTTAATCACTTTTGTGGGTGGTTTTAAGTAAAATAAATCGATGCTATTCATTCAACACTTGATTTCATATTTGGAATCTAAAAATATCCATTTTGAGATGTACATAACTCTTTTAAATTGAGAAAAATTCTTGCCTAACTTACTGACTGGTATCACTTAATTGCAATTAGTAACAAGATTTGAGGTTAAATTTAAAAGCTGCATTTTTTTTTTGTTTCATCATTTTACATTTCCTTTTTGAAGGTCACCTCCCACACACTTTTTTTCCTCTTTAATCAACAAAATATCTAACCTCAGAAAATTCTAATTCTTATGAAACCACAAAATGATCCTTTATACATAATTGCATTTTGATAAATTTTAAATCTTTAATATTGCTTCCTTAGCTCTTATAGGTGTTAAGTTTTCATTATTAATCTTAAATAGTATTACATAATCAGTGATTTTTAATGAAATCCCCTATTTTGAATAATTATGTATCGAATCTTTGGGAGTTTATCCTTCTTGACTTGCTATAATGGGTTAGTCACTGAAATTTTATTCTTACAGGGCCAATTATCATCAATAAATTCTGTTATATGGTGAAAATAGTAAACAAAAATATGTATCAAAACAAATTGGCAGCTATTTTTGTTTCAGCTCCTAAAATTCTGGCCTTTTTATTTACATTTCTTTGTTTACATAAAGGCATTTGTATGCAATCTGGTGCTGTCCAATCCTCAGTGTCCAGCCAAAAGTTTTTATATAGCCTTCCTTTTGAGTGATGACTTATTCTCTATCCTGCAAACCCTTATATTCCATAAATGAAACCTTGCTAGCCTCTCCCTACTCTATTGCTATTACTATGGCAGATGTTCAGGCAAGTTACATTCTTTAGTTCTACCAGCTGAGACCTTCACAGCTAGGACCAGCTATGCCATGTTGATGGTGACAAACCATTCCCATTCCCTTTTGATAAGGAGCAAGTCTGCTTGGACAGCTTATTCTCTAGAACTGTTGCTCTATGGAACATCCTCCCGAGAGGATGCTTCCCTCACAACTACAATCTTGGTGTCTCTTTGAGTCTCTTTGAGTCCAGATTCAACTGATATCTATCCTACATGTACTTATAACATATTTCTTAATTCTTACCCCCCCCCCACCTTCACTTACAACAATTTTACTCAGTAACCCTCCACTACTTTATGTGGACCTTGTATTGCATGAATTATCAGTAAAAATTACCTTTTCTTGATTGTGTGCTTATTTTTGATGAAAAGTAGTTTGTGTGAAATTCAAATGTAGGTCAGACTTTCCAGTCTTTACCTCAAAAAGATCTTACCTGTTTAGTAATTGTCTAATGGCAATTTGGTCAAACAATCATGGCAGTTTTATTGTCCTTAAAACTGATGTATCAAAAGTTGGAAACAATTTGGTCAGATGTGGTGAATAGAAAGGAGCCTATACTGCTACATTATACAAAAATTTCCTATAATTTAAAAAAAAAAAAATGACAAAAAAGAAACCACTCATTCTCCCTATTCACACTTTTAGATGCATATACATTCCAGCAGATGTACACCAATGAAGACCCAATTAAAATGAATTCTGGCTACTTGTATACTCCTGTAACTAGTTTTTATCATGATGGAATAAATTCACTGATAGATTGTTAGCATTGTGCCAATTCTAATAAAGTTGTTAAAGCTGAATTATGGCTTTTTATTTTATCTTTACATATTTTTTTTTTTCTTTTAAATAATTGAGGTGCTTTTTATTGTATTTGAGTAAATTCAGATTTTGTTTATCCATTTGCTTGTCCTGTCAACAAATGTACATTATTTATTTATTTTTTTTTTTTTTTAGAACTATTAAAATTATTGAAAATGTCTTCAACAATAACAAAGGGGTTATTTACTTTTCTTTTTCATTTTTTTTTTTTTTTTTTTTTTTGTCTTGTCTGTTATCTTTTGGTGTATTAGGAATATTTAAAAATTTGAATGTTAAATTTGTTTTGTGTATCAAACCATCCAGAATATTTTACTGGGGAGGGGAAATCATTTATTTACTGAAATATTTTGTAATCTGCATCTTTATGCTTACAATAAAATTACAGCATTAAACATTTTTTTTTTTTTTTTTTTTGTGGGAGATGGAACTTTTGAAGAGAAACAAGGTAGCCAGTAACTTTGCTTAATCTTTCTTTTCTAGAACTGTTCATCTGAGGGTCATTGTATCTGGTATGGGCAATGTGGAAATGGCTACAATAATCAACCAACCAATTGTGTTTATAATGGAACAGCTAAGCCACTTAATGATTCAGAAGCATTAAAAATATTGGAAAATTTTTGTCCGGAGCTTTATAAAGGTAAGTAAAATTGTTACTAGTTTGATGTTTGCTACTTTTTTAACTTAATAATTTTAATTGCTTTGAGTAATACATCTCTATTCACATAATTCAATTTTTTTATTAATTTTTTCTTTTGAATGTAGCAATGATGAAAATTATAATGTTAAAACTCAGTTTAACACAGCACAAGACTAGAGATGTTAATAATGAAAGTTTGAAGGTTTAGTTACGCTAAATTTTAAGGTAAACCTGCCTTGAAAATCGGTATTCAAGGTTCAGGCTTTTATTTTGGTTTGACCGCCAATTACTGGTTGTTGCAATTATGCAAGTCTGGCCAACCAATTTTGTTTGGCATTGATCAACTTTTTTTTTTTTTTTTTTTTTTTTTATTGAATTTCTTGTGCATGTGAAATGTTTCCTTAAGACTTCCAAAATATATTTGTGCAAAAAGAAAAAAATTCAAATATTTAAATTTGAAGCATCTTCATACCATACAAATAGCCAAACCTGTCAACTGTACTTGGGAAAGAAGTTGCAAATAATAATTTAAAAATCAAACAAATTTCTAGGCAGATGTAGACATTAACAGCAAGTTTATTTAAAACCAAATTAAGATTTCATTTATTTTTTATCCATTTTAGTTACCCAGCTCCATTAAACAGTAATTATGCTTACAAGCCAATCATGATTTTTATCTATTACAATAATGTTAAGATCAGTCCAGTTGAATTAATATTAAATATTGTTGAAATCCAACACAAATATTAGAAATATTTCTAATAAACTATAGTCTTTCATCAGCTTAATAATTTACTTAGAAAAAGTTCACACACATTTGTATCCAAAATGAAAATACTTAGTTACACATCAAAAAATTGTTAAAATTAAAAAATTGAATTTAATTTTATATTTTTCAGCCATCTTATGGAAAATAATTGTTTAAATTTAATTATAATTTTTATCTTTTTAAAAAATAAACTTCATTGTGTTTTTTGTTTTTGTTTGTAACTATAAAAAGGTAAATTTGCAGATTAAGACCCAGAAACCAATTGTAATGAAAATTTCCATTCTGGAGTAAATTTGCATGATTATTTAAAAAATAACAAAAGTTTGGAGATGAATACTGTGTAGGATTTATCAACCAATCTTAGTTCGGCCGTATCAACCAATCTTAGTTCGGCCGTATCAACCAATCTTAGTTCGGCCGTATCAACCAATCTTAGTTCGGCCGTATCAACCAATCTTAGTTCGGCCGTATCAACCAATCTTAGTTCGGCCAGATCAACTAATCTTAGTTCGCCAGATCAACCAATCTTAGTTCGGCCAGATCAACTAATCTTAGTTCGGCCAGATCAACCAATCTTAGTTCGGCCAGATCAACCAATCTTAGTTCGTCAGATTTACTAATCTTAGTTCGGCCGTATAACCAATCTTAGTTCGGCCAGATTAACCAATCTTAGTTCGGCCAGATTAACCAATCTTAGTTCGGCCAGATTAACCAATCTTAGTTCGGCCAGATTAACCAATCTTAGTTCGCCAGATCAACCAATCTTAGTTCGGCCAGATCAACCAATCTTAGTTCGGCCAGATCAACCAATCTTAGTTCGCCAGATTAACTAATCTTAGTTCGGCCAGATTAACCAATCTTAGTTCGCCAGATCAACGTTCGCCAGATTAACCAATCTTAGTTCGCCAGACAACTAATCTTAGTTCGGCCAGATTAACCAATCTTAGTTCGTCAGATTAACCAATCTTAGTTCGGCCAGATTAACCAATCTTAGTTCGGGCCAGACAACCAATCTTAGTTCGGCCAGATCAATAAATCTTAGTTCGGGCCAGATTAACCAATCTTAGTTCGGCCAGATCAACCAATCTTAGTTCGGCCAGATTAACTAATCTTAGTTCGCCAGATTAACCAATCTTAGTTCGGCCAGATCAACCAATCTTAGTTCGCCAGATTAACCAATCTTAGTTCGGCCAGATTAACCAATCTTAGTTCGGGTCAGACAACCAATCTTAGTTCGGCCAGATTAACCAATCTTAGTTCGGCCAGATCAACCAATCTTAGTTCGCCAGATTAACCAATCTTAGTTCGCCAGATTAACCAATCTTAGTTCGTCAGAGAACCAATCTTAGTTCGCCAGAACCAAAAATTAGTTCGGCCAGATTTAACCAATCTTAGTTCGCCAGATTAACTAAAAATTAGTTCGGCCAGATGGCTGGAAAACCAATCTTAGTTCGCCAGATCAACCAATCTTAGTTCGGCCAGACAACCAATCTTAGTTCGGCCAGATTAACCAATCTTAGTTCGGCCAGATCAACTAATCTTAGTTCGGCCAGATTAACTAATCTTAGTTCGGCCAGATTAACCAATCTTAGTTCGCCGATCAACCAATCTTAGTTCGGGCCAGATCATCTGTGACCAATCTTAGTTCGCCAGATTAACCAATCTTAGTTCGGCCAGATCAACCAATCTTAGTTCGGATCTGCCAGAGAAACTAATCTTAGTTCGCCAGATTAACCAATCTTAGTTCTAGAAAATTTTTAAATTATTAAAAAAAACTGGGCCAGATTAACTAATCTTAGTTCGGCCAGATCAACCAATCTTAGTTCGGCCAGATCAACCAATCTTAGTTCGGCGTATCAACCAATCTTAGTTCGGCCGTATCAACCAATCTTAGTTCGGCCGTATCAACCAATCTTAGTTCGGCCGTATCAACCAATCTTAGTTCGGCCGTATCAACCAATCTTAGTTCGGCCGTATCAACCAATCTTAGTTCGGCCGTATCAACCAATCTTAGTTCGGCCGTATCAACCAATCTTAGTTCGTCCGTATCAACCAATCTTAGTTCGTCCGTATACATAAGCTTGCATCAAGTAGCAATGCACAGAAGTTTCACATGTATATATATGTGCAATGTTTAAAAATAACCCAACAGAAAAAGCCTCACTATTCTAAATATATCAGAAAAAATGAAAAAAAGCAAAAACATAGAATAAAAATTACAAGATAAAGAAAAAAAAATTTCAAGGCAAAAAATTTTTTTTATAAAATAATGAAATTTATTATTTGATGTGTCTTGACAGTTTACTTAAAATCTGACAATTACGTGATTTTTACAAGAATTTCCAAAACTGTTTTTCACCAGAAAAAAATGTGCATGTGTCTGTAAGGGCAATAAAAAATAAATAAATAAATGGTATTTTCCTAAATTTATTTATTTTGCAACAAACAAAAAAAAAAAAAAAAAAAACAATGAAGTTTATTCTTTAAACATTGAGTAAAAAAAATATTTTCATAAGATGGCTGAAAAATATCAAACTTATTTAGATCTTCTGAGCAACACTGGGTATCCCTGTGTGTGTGTGTCTCCCTCCCTCTCTGTGTGTGTGTGTCTCCCTCCCTCCCTGTGTGTGTGTGTGTCTCCCTCCCTCCCTGTGTGTGTGTGTCTCCTCCCTCCCTCTCTGTGTGTGTGTGTCCCTCCCTCCCTCTCTGTGTGTGTGTCTCCTCCCTCCCTCTGTGTGTGTGTGTGTCCCTCCCTCCCTCTGTGTGTGTGTGTGTGTCCCCTCCCTCCCTCTGTGTGTGTGTGTCTCCCTCCTCCCTCTGTGTGTGTGTGTGCCTCCCTCCCTCCCTCTGTGTGTGTGTGTCCCTCCCTCCCTCCCTCTGTGTGTGTGTCCCTCCTCCCTCCCTCTGTGTGTGTGTGTCCCTCCCTCCCTGTGTGTGTGTGTCCCTCCCTCCCTCTGTGTGTGTGTGTGTGTGTGTGTGTCTCCCTCCCTGTGTGTGTCTCCTCCCTCCCTCTGTGTGTGTGTGTGTGTGTGTGTCTCCCCCTCAAATAAAAAAAAAAAAAAATTTTCTGCCATGACTTTAATAAAAAAAATTTATAATTTTGATCATCTGTGAATAGTTCCTAAAAATTTCATTAACTTCTGACAATTATTTATATTTTTGCAAGATTTTCCAAAATGTGTGCCATACCAAAAAAAAACGTGCTAAAAATTGCCTATGTTATTTACAAGATCTGCTCATACAAAGAGAAACCAGATATTTTTTTTTTTTTTTTTTTTTAATCACGATTTAGAATCTTCTAAAAAGGAAAAATTTTTTTTTAAATTATTAAAAAAAAACTGGTCTTTCCTCTTAACAATAACATAAGTATTTAAGCGATAAAATTTTGTTTTCGGCAGGGTTGGCGTTTTTTCAAGCTATGCTCTTTTTTTTAGCAATTTTGTGGAGGTACCTATGTATTTGTGTGTGTATGCATGTGTTAAATTATATAATTTAACTATTTCTTCTAATAAAGTGCTAAATATTAGACTAGTGGTAATTTTTACATCAGAAGTAAAATATTTAATACTTATTGAATGTCAACTTGGTTTCGTAATTTTTCTATTGCTCATCTGGACTCAACAAGAATGATTGTATTGATTGCAAAATCTGTTAACTGTAATTTTAAAGTTACAAACACAACTTAATTGGCTTTTCTATTCTTGAGAGCAACTTGTTGATTTCAGTTATAATGTAGAATTGAAATTTGAATGTTAGTGTATAAATATTCATTTTTTAAAATGTATTTTCTGTGATAATTATAATCATTTGTTCCAAATTGTGATTACTGTGTTAGCCTTCAATAAGTATTAATGTTTTACTTCTTATATACACAGTGGGGTTGAATAAGTAATCGTGCAACAAACAAATGCTTGTTATTCCCACTTATAGCGAATGAAAACCTCGAATAACAATGTTTTATATGTATTTTGGGGCATAGAATTAGAATCTGCAATTTAAAATTAGAAATTCATCAATAAGTGATAGTTATGCAAATTTTTATATTTCAAATAGTGGGAAAAGTGTTCATACTGTATTAATTTTTGCATTATGATATGGTAGATTTTGGTTGTACTTCAAAGTAGAATATTCTAAACTGTTCTAGAATATTGTCAGTAACTCTATTGCAACATTCAGTTCAAAATTGAATCATTCTGCAGTCACTGTTCACTGATAATGGTTCTAATGATGGCTAGATGTAAGGAATGACTTGTGCTTAAAGAACTAATTATCAAGCTATGGAACAATGGAAAAAGTTACAGAAACATCTCCAGTGACCTGAAAATAACCTTTTTCAACAATTGGTTCATTTATTGCAAGATTTAAGATGTAATACTGTCGAGAACAAAGGCAGATCCAGTGCTCCCAGGAAGATCTCTCCCAGATTATGAAGAAAGTTGATGCAACAGGTCCAAAATAACCCAATGGCCATCAGACAAAACCTTCAGAATGATCTGTCAGGAGTTAACATAACTAAGCAAACGATTAGTAATGAATTACGTAGAGACGGTATAAAGTTGTGCTCCCCAACAAAGACACCACTCCTGAAATGGCATAGAGATGCCAGGTTGAAATTTGTGACAGAGCAATAAAGATAAAGAAAATTCTTATTGGGAAAATGTTCTTTGGACAGATGAGAGTAAAATTTAGTTGTTCGGTCGCAATTCCCTGAATCATGTATGGAGGAAAGACAGTGAAGCATATGCACACAAGAACACCATACCAACTGTCCTCTTGATTGGATCTTCCAGCAGAACAATGATCCCAAGCATGCTGCTAAGAGTACGAAGAATTGGCTCACTAATAACGTTAACACCTTACAATGGCCCAGTCAGTCACCAGATTTGAATCCAATAGAGAATTTATGGCAGTTTTTGAAAAATAAGATCCATGTTAGAGGTCCAATAAACATGAAAAACCTGAAGACAATTACTCAGGAAGAATGGGACAAAATACCTACTAAAGTATGCGAATCGTTAATTAAAGACTTCAGGAAGAGATTGGCGGCTGTTGAACTTAATAAAGGATTTGCTCCAAAATATTAAATGGAGAAAACATGTTTTTGTTCTGCTGTATGGTCATTTTTTAAACCCCTAAAAATTTCTATATTTTCTTAATGGAATATTATTTAGTTTTATATGCATACATTTTTAGTATGTAATCTGATACAGTAGATATATTTCTGTTTTGTTGATTTAATGTTACAAATAAAAATATGAAATATTTTCATGTGTACGATCACTTATTCAGCCACACTGTGTGTGTGTGTCTATATCTACATATCTACGTATCTACATATCTTAAAACAAAAACCATAAAAAATCGCTACACCATAGCAGTCGTGTTTCGACACTACAAATGTGTCACCTCGGATGATAGCAAATTATTGGGGAGTGAACAATTAATTTCAAAAGCAGAATACTTCCTTTATTTATTTATTTTTTTTTTTTAATTTTTTTTTTTTTTAAATGTGTCCCCCCTCCCTCTCCTTCATGTGCACATGTAGTCAAATTAACATGAACATCAATTTAGTCTGAAGTCCTAAAGGCTGAAACATTTTGCACTAAAACTTCTTCCACTTTGATATCTTTTTTTTTTTTTTTTTTTTTTTTTCTATTCATGTTTTCATCTTAGCTCTTGAAATATCAGTATCAGACACTTAATAATCTTAGTACAGTGCATGGCCAGATGGAAATAGGCAGATTGTTGCTCCAAGCATGGAAATTTTTTTTCTTTAATATGGTCTTGACTGATACCATATATAATGAGTGATGAATTTTAATAGGGTAGTTTTCTTAATTCTTCCTTTCTAATTTTTGCATACAATTTATTTTTATATTACAGGCCCCAACACTGTAACATGTTGCAACAAGCAAACACTGCAGAACTTCACTGCTAGTTTAAATGTAGCTGAACATATGCTGGGTCGCTGTCCTTCTTGTTACCACAACTTCCGAAATCTCTACTGCGCCTTCACTTGTGATCCAGTGCAGAGTAACTTTGTTGATGTAGCTCTTTCACTACCAGATCCAATTCTTAAGAAAATGAAAGTGATGAACATCAACTATGCTGTTTCTAATAACTTTGCCAATGGCTTATTTCGCTCCTGTAAAAATGTGAAGATGCCCAGTGCCAACAAAAGAGCCTTGTCTCTGATGTGTGGTTCCAAAGGTGATCACTGCACCATACATGACTGGCTGACATTCATGGGCTCCTCTTCTAATGGTGTATCCCCTCTGCAAATAAACTTTAACATCACTGATACCCCATGGCAAAAAGGAGATCATGTTTTGATCCCAATGAATTATAGCGTTGTTCCATGTAACAAGTCTTACAGTGTTAACATATCTTCCTGCAGCTGTCAGGATTGCCTAGATGCATGCCCAAATATTCCACCAATACCTAAACCTCCAGTTCCATGGAAAATTCTCCATGTAGATGCCTATACATTTATCTGGGGATGTGCATTCATTATCTTCTTTGTTTTCTTCATGTCATATGTAATCTGTGAAAACATTGTGTTCCAGAATAGCCTTGGTCTGAGAGGCGGCCCTGTTGAGGTAACATCGAATTATGCTGTTATTGTAAAAGCACCAACAAAGACTGGCTGTCTAACACAGTTAGGGGATAATTTTATGAAAAGCCTTGACATGGCTTTCTCAAAATGGGGTACATGGTGTGCTCGGCACTCTTTATTAGTTCTTATTATTGGACTGTTAATTTCTGTTATTCTCTCTTGTGGGATTGTAATGTTTAAAGTTATTACTGACCCCGTGAAGCTGTGGTCAGCCCCTGAAAGTCAAGCCCACTTGGAGAAGAATTATTATGATGAAAAGTTCAGGTAAGTTTTAGAAAATTCTGTTTGTCTTTATTACAGCTTTTCTCTTCAGAATTATGCTATTTTAGTTCATAAAATTTAAAATGAAAATTCAAACTAAGGTTTGAAATTATTTTTCTTGGCAACCGAAATTTTTTTTTTTTTTTAGAATTTAGTAAATACAGTTTTTCAGTTATTTTTCTCTAAATATTGGGTTACATTTTTGTATATTTTCCAAAAATGGTTAAGAAAAATGGTAGGGTTCACCAACAGTAGCCTTTACTGCTCTGATACTCCCCCTCTCATTCTACAAGTGGAAAATTAAAATTGTAATCTGTTAAAACCTAAGTGAAAGAATGCAATGCATGAATTTGTCAATTTAATATATCCAATGATTTAAAGTTTTCTATCACAATACAAGAACTAGAAATTTTGAAGTGAGAAGCAAATTTTGCTCATATTTATTGCCGTGTGTGTGTGTATATATATATATATATATATATATATATATACACACACTTTTTCTCTCATAATACAGATTTATTTTATAAGATTGTTTTATACATTTTTTTTTTTTTTTTTTTTTCTTATTGGCATTTGAATTACAACATGCATAATTTTTTTTTATCTTTTTAACAGTAAAAAATATTCTGCTAGAAAATTTAAATTCAAACAATTTTATTTCAGACCCTTCTACCGGACTGAAATGATAATTGTGACAAGACCTGGGAACCATTCTGATGTTGTTCATAATTTACCACCACCATCTGTTGGCACGATGAATTTTAATCCAATATTTGATTTGGATTTTATGCACCAAGTAATTGTTTTTATTTAATCTCTTAATGGAAAAGTTTAACTAGAGCAATAATTGATTAATTCGTGATTTTATAAATGAAAAGGATTCATACAACTTAATATTAGATATTTGTACACCTTCATATTGGGAGAATTTTATTTTCCTTGTTGGGTCATTTTGAACAAAACTTATAAAAAAAAAAAAAAAAATTTTTTTTTTTTTTTTTTTTTTTTTAAACATTAAAAAAAAAAAACATTGGAAATAAAATTTCATCTGATTTAAGTGAGCATCACTCACTACAGTAGTAATATTCTACAAGGCTGTTTCTAACTACAATTCGCTGGAAGTGAGTCTAGGGATGTGTTTAATTTCTTTTCTGAACTATAGTAAGAATCTATTATAATTCTGACTACACTTTTTTTCTTAAAGGTCCTTGAACTTCAGCAAAATATTGCAGGACTTCTGGCTTCTTATGAAAACAAGACAATTGGCCTGAAAGACATTTGTTTTTCCCCTTTGTCACCACAAAATGACAACTGTACTATTACAAGTATCTTCCAATATTTTCAAAATAGTCATAAAAATCTTGACACAGTCAACAAGGACATGTTTTTTGAATATGGAAACTACCTTGATCATATCCTTAACTGTGCAACGTAAGTAAATTTTATGCTATTAGTAATTCATTTTTTTATTTAAATTATTTTTTGTATAGAAAACTTTTTTAAATAAGGTTACTTAAATTTTAATAACAACTTTGTCAGCCGAAGACATTGACTTGGTGTTTTTCTTTTCCTCTCTTGAAAAAAAAATATCATGTATCATATATTCTAAAGATTGTCTTAGATATTTGTCCTGCCATCTGTAATACCATTGTATTAAACTAAAAAAAATAAATTAACAATTATGTTTGCTCACATCACATATTATCAAATATATTTTGAAAGTTACATTTTCCATATTCCAGGAATCCAACTTCTTTTAATGAAACATCACTTTTTATGCCATGTATGTCATCTTATGGAGGGCCAGTAGATGCCAATGTGGCCTTGGGTGGCCTGAAAGGTTTGTCATTTTTTTTTTTTTTTTACTTTTAGTTAAGCTTAATTTCTGGATATAAATACCCCCCCCGGTACTGACACTCGGTCATCCTTATGTAGTTTTTTTTTTTTTTCTTCTGCCTTAACATCTTTTCCAATTACTTCTGTTTTAGCCTGATAAACTATGTTGCTATCTAAATAATTTCCTTTCATCAGACAAGCACTTCTAACTCTACAATTACAAAATAGATTCTTCACATTAGCACTAATTTCACTGAGCAGCTTTTTATTATAGTTGAATAACTTTTCATAATTTGACAAGAAGATCTGACTCTAACATTGTTTTTATTAAAGTTTGCTCATTCTCAGCAAAATAGTTCAGTAACTTGAATTTTTTTTTTTTTTTTTTTCCAATATTAGTCTTTACAGTTTGACTGTTTAGTGGAAGTTGTACCATTATAATATTCTCGCTATTATTTCTTTTGTTTTAATTTCCAATTTATCATATATAAATTCTGATGTACTATTTTGCCTAATTAAATATTTTAATGTTACCAGATAATCTGATATCTATTGTAAGATTATAACACATATTCATACTTGGTATAATGTAATTTGTTAAAGTATTCTCTAGACATAATGCTTAGTCTAGTGCCATACACCTGTATAGTTAACATGAAGACTGACTCCAATATGACTACTCTCGACCTCATACCATGGAACTCTTTATAATATTGGATGAGTTCATAGAAGAATCACTGGGGGTGAACTCTTTACTCTACAACATATATGTTGGGTGGCAACAAGTTGGGGTGTTGGAGCCAGCATTTATATAAACTGGGTATATTCACTTCTTTTGGATAAGATTGAAAGCTCCAGTCATGATTAGCTTCTTTTAAGTTTATTTCCAACACCTTTCATTTTCAGGTTTTGTACAAGTTAGTATTTGATTTTTGTGCCTTTTTTTTTTTTTTTTTTTTTTTTTTTTTTTTTTCCTCCTCTTATAATAATGAAGCATAATTACATTTTATTCAGTTCTATATTCACAATTATTTGCATTGATTTGTTGCCAATTATCAGCTCTTTAATATCTTTTGAATAAATTCTGCAAGTTTTGATGTGATGGGTTTTTGAACATTTAAAACTGGCTTTTAATTAGTGAAATTTTGTCCAATCAAAACATTTTGCAGCAATTGAATAAGAAAATAAATGTAAGTTGAATGGTGCAAGCTCTGGTGAAATATGGCAGGTACGGTTGGACAGACTGACTTCCAAAACTCTTTCCTGTAGTTGTTCTTGCTGTATGTGACAATGTGCTGTCTTGAAGGGCATTTTATTTCTTGTTGACTACCAAACTTTGATGATCACATTCCAACTGCTGGATGTATAAATGTGCATTTAGTGTTCTAAATGAATAATACTGCGATTACACAACGTGTACAACTTTACCTTTGCCTCTATGGAACTCGGCTTTTTTGGGGGGGGTCGATTGTGGAGATTTCACCTCAGTCCATTGCCTTTTGCATTGAATATTGTCAGATGTAACCCATTTCTCATCTCCTGTTATATTTAAAGAATGATTGGTTAGGATGATACATTTGTCATTTCAATCAGTTCCTAAAATAGAAATTACTTATGACTCGACCTTTTATTTATTTTATATACACACGCACCCACAGGTAAAGATCCATGGGTAAATAATCCAAGTGAATCCTAATAATATAAATATTAAAACTGATCCACAAAGAGGGCTCAATGTATTTATTACAAGGCCTATTTAGATAAATTACATTTTTTTTTTTTTCTCTCTTTCCTCCCTTTTAATTTTTTTTCTCTTTCTCTTACTTTGTTGTTTTTGTCTTCCTGTTTTTTAAAGTTAAAAAAATCTGCAAGCTTCCTTTTTATTTTATCTTCAAAACTTTTTAGTATTGAAAAACCCTGGTAAGAATTTTTTTTTTCTCCTTACGGGGTGAAATGGCCATCCATATGGGGTATTGAGTTTCATTATATGAAATTTTTATTTGTATATATATATATATATATATATATATATATATATATAAAAATGACTGGGTGCTTTTATCGGAGTATGCCTGTTTACTAGGGTGACTAGCCAATCCCTGTTGCAGACGTCAGCTCAAGCATATTTTGTTTGTTCGGCGCTACTGATTATTTATAATGCAACTATACTGAGCAGACCTTGGTTACAGTTTCTGGGAGAGCACATTATCTGGCAGGATCAACAGTCTGAACAAGGCCCATATGCTTGAACCCTTGGGCATGATTCCTTGAGTTTGTGCTAGCACAACCATCAACACCTAAATAGTTCTGTTTACCCAATTTCACTCACAAGACTTGGGTCAACCTGTGGTATGATTTTTCAAGTACATTTCCAAAGGTACCTTCCTGATTAATTGACCATGATGAAATTCAAGCCCTGGTCTCATGGTTGGAAAGTAACTGTTCTAATCACTCTGTCATCTACTCATTTTATATATATATATATATATATATATATATGAGAGAGGAAACTCTAAAATGTTTGTAGGTAATCTTTATTTGGTTTAAAGATTGTATTAAAAAAATGTGGATGTTAACTAATGATAAAGCTTATCTCTATTTTGATATTCCTATATTTTCAGATGGCAATGTTAATGACTCCAATGCCTTCATTATTTCCTTCATTGTAAACAATCATAAAGATGCAAAGGATAACAAAATGGCTGAGGCCTGGGAAGCAGAATACATTAAATTTCTCAAAAATTATCGCAACCCTAATGTGACAATTTCCTTTTCAGCAGAGGTAAGGAATTCAACCATTCAATTTTTCCTCCAGGAAGAAAACCAGATTCAACATCAAAATTTTTCTGTTAAACTAACATTTCTCTTCTGTATTACCTTGGAGGAATTTGCTGAAAAGTAATTAATTAGAACGTTTGTAAATTGCTGGTTACCGAGTTTCTGTAACCTGTATCTTTGTGTCACACTGAATTTGAAATTCCACACATTATACTAATGTTGTCCAACAAGTTGAATGCACATGAAACATAATAAACCAATAAAAATCAAACAATACAAATGTAAAAATACCAGAATTTCTTTCTTTTTCACAACTTCTCATTCTCTGAACTTTTGATAAAAGTGAAACACATTAGATTGAAAAACATTTCCTCTTTGTTCTTCATTTTGTCACATTGTGGGCAAATTTTAAAATTTCTACCTTTTTAATGGGATTTGGATACAATGAAAGTTCAATCTTGCTAAATTGGTAGGCTCTGCTTATTTATACCATTTAAGAGTTTTTTTTTTTTTTTTTTTTTTCATGAAAAATATTTTGTAATATATTCAGCAATGTGGCCCTCTCTGACCCTAGAGTTATTGGTGTCAGTATGTATTTATTAGATTTGATTGCATGTCTAAAAGGAGACATTTTGTAAATACTGGGAAATGTTACTAATTGTAATTTATTTTATTTTTACAGCGGTCCATTCAAGATGAACTGAATCGAGAAAGTCAATCTGATGTTCGCACTATTCTTGCCAGTTACTTGGTTATGTTTGCTTATATTTTCTTGGCATTGGGACAACTTCAGAATGTTGAGACAATTTTGGTAAGTGTTTTCCTTTTGTCTGCTTGATTACATCTTTTTTTTTTTTTTTTCTTTTTAAATTTGTTCTAATCATTTGACGTCTCAACTGCAATGTGAAAGGATGTAGTTGACTTTACGTAGCTTAATCATAGCAAGGAATAATTCACTAGTTGTATATTATTTTTAAGTTGACATGTTCTCTTTTGATCCAGGACAAGGGAAATTTGTTTAAAACTTGTTTATTTCGCTCCAGTGTGTTATCTCACCAAAGAATTAGCTTGCTTTACAAACACATTTTATATATATATATATATATATATATATATATATATATATATATATGATTCCATTGCAACACAGAATTTCCATGTTTCAAAACTGGAACTAAATTTATAAATCTAAAAATTAAACTTAAAATCCATAGTCTCATTCCATTGTCAAGCAATGTTAGGAATAAACTTTCAAAGAAATTTACTTAATTTATAAGTGCAGACAATATTGATATTATGAGTTAAGGTTAAGGAAAATCTATTTTAATTTCGGGGTGATTGGGTTTTAATTTCACTAGATAGCTTATGTCTCCAATATATGTTACAAAGTCGGGTTAAGTTTAGGTGGGTTGGGGAGTGCCTGCTAACAAACATATATTTCTGTTATTCAGTGAGTCGTCTGGGTTTTCAATGATTAAAAAAAAAAAAAAAAAATTTTATTTTTATTCATCCGCTTATTTCATCACTTTGTTCTACTGTTTGTACCAAGCACTGTTTTTGTTAAAAATAATTAAGAACCCCAGATTATAACTACAGTGTAACCCGGATATAAGAGAGTTGTCGGGACTGGATGTCTCTTATATCTGGGTTTCTCTTATATCTGGGTTTCTCTTATATCCGGGTTACACTGTATTACTGTTCTTTCTTATTTTAATTATGCACACTCTTTATACCTTTTTATTTTCTCTTCAGTGCAAAAGAAGAAAAATGTTTGAAATAAATGTTACTTACCTCTTTATAGATTGTATAGTCCTGAATTAATAAGTACTTAGAATTTAAAGATTTGAAAAATCTAAATATTTTAAGCAATTTCAAAAGTACATAATTATAGGTTCATGATTTATTTTTTCAAAAAATTTACAGCTGTCTTTTTTCTTTTTTTTTTTTTTTTTTTTTTTTTTTTTTTTTTTTTTTTTTTGTACTACAGTCATTTTTACCTTCCTCAGAATATGCTGTATTTGTTTGTTGGAATTTATATCAGCTAAAAGATTAAAAATAAAACTAAAATATGTAATAATTTTTGTACATTTTTTTAAGATTTATGAAAACTTAATGATTATTTCAACTTATAGTTATATAAACTGGTGTGTTCTTAAAATAATATTGATATAGTTACCATGTTTTAAAGTCTGTGTAAACTTGTGAAGTCTTCTCTTCACCAGTTCTTAAGATTACATTGAATCTTTTTCTTTTTTCATCCACTCAATATAGGTGGACCTGAAATTTACCCTTGGTTTTGGTGGTGTTGTTATTGTCTTGCTGTCTGTTATGATGTCACTGGGAATTTTCAGTTATATTGGACAGCCTGCAACTCTAATTATTATTGAAGTTGTCCCGTTCCTTGTTTTGGCTGTTGGTGTTGACAATATTTTTATACTTGTACAAACATTCCAAGTAAGTAAAATCATTTCCCCTCCCCCACTTACCTTAAGTTTTTAATTTTTTTCAACTTTATTTCACTTATTTTAAAATTATATTTGTTTAATTAAATTTTTCAATTCTTAAAAGATTTTTTTTCTTTTTTTTCTTTCTTTTTTTTTCTTTACTTCAATCCAACCTCTCTCTCAAAACGTTTCAATAGATTCTAAGCCAAGTTCTGTAAATCTTTAAAATCTTTTCCTTTCTTTCAGCGAGATAGTCGAATTCCAGAAGAATCATTAGAAGAACAAATTGGGCGTGTTGTGGGCAAAATTGGGCCCAGTATGCTGTTGACAAGTTTGTCTGAATCTGTTGCATTCTTCCTTGGTAAGTGGAAAGAATAAATTATGTGAATAGTGATAACATTGAATGATTTCATTTTACATTCTCACAAAGTACAAAGAAAACTGTGTTTTGAATTTGAATCTTTAAAACAAAATATAAATTAAATATTATACAAACTACTGGTAGTTTTTTGTCAAAACATCCATCAACCACAGTGTGCAGTTGTTTTTCTCTTCACTCTATAAAAAAGTATTTTGTAGTAACAATATTCAGGTTTTATTTGAATTGAAAATTTGATTTTGTTCAGAGAAACTTTTGGGTTACAATCTAGCCAAAATTTTTATGGTCTGCTTCAAACTCGGCACATATCTTTTTCTTTATTTTCAAACAAATCGAACATTTACATTATTTACATCATTCAGACTTGTTGGCATCTTTCTTGCCATATTCATGACATTTCAGCCATTGTATTTCTTCAGGTGATATTCGTTGTAGGAGATCAGAGCATACAACAGCTGAAACCTGAATATGGCAGTAATGATGAGCACAATAGTTCAGATGATGTAAACTGCTACAATATTTCATCTCAGAAATAGACAGAAATCAAGTGTGTGTGGGGGGGGATTAATTTGAAATAAATTTGTTTTTAAATCCTTAATTGTTACTTTCTTTTAGGTGCTCTGACTCCAATGCCTGCTGTGAAAATGTTCTCCCTTTATGCAGGAATGGCGGTATTCTGCAACTTTTTTCTACAAATTACTTGCTTTGTAGGTCTCATGACAATGGATGCCAAACGACAAGAGGTGAGTGTCCCACCATATCCTATTAGTTTTTATCCAAGAGTCTTGGAAGTTGCATTTGAAAAGGAAAAAAAAAAAATCACTTTATTTTTCCCCCACTACCTTCTTGTCCCCCTTTCTTCCTCATTTGCGAAAAATTTTCTTTAAGTATAAAGTGCATGTTAACATGGCAGTTATTGGTTTGACTAATTATGAAAGCCATTTTGAATTCAAGTTGATGTTGCTTCTATCACGCTTACATTGTTAGTAAAAAGATTAGGGATGAGACACTTGATAGAGAAGAAAGTTGGTTAATGAATTTGTGAATACACTTTTCTCCCATCACTACTTTGCCCAAATAGTAGAAGCAAAAACTTGCTCCTGCCCATGAAGCAAATTTTAACAGGGGGTCAATAAAGTCCCAATCCAAATTCTAAAAACTAAGCTACAATTTCACATGTAAGTTTGATTAATTTTTTATTTTTTTTTATTTTTTTTTTATAAAAACTGCTTAAAAAGGAATTTTGGAGACTTGATAGGTTATGAAGATTAGCAATTCTGTATGGACTTTTTGCTGCTGTCCTGTATTCAAATCAGATTGCAAAAACAGATTTCTAAATAGATGAAGTTATTTATGAAATTATGAAACAAATGCAAAAAATGAAAATAGCTAAATTCTCATTCAGTATATTTAAATTTACACTTAGGTTAAAACATTTTGTTGAAATTACTAATTACAAAAATATTTTCCTGATAACTACATAAATCTTTAATTAAATTGCTTTTTGAGCTTTTTCAAAATAATTCAGATTTGATTCGTAATATAAAAAACACCTAAGTTCACTTACATATTACAATGAAGACATTGGCTTGTATTTAACAATATTTTTTACTATTCTATTTTTGTTAATCTGTTCTTTCAGAAAAATCGATTTGACATTTGTTGTTGCATCAAACTGAAAGACAAGAATGAAGAAACTCATGAAGGCTGCTTGTTCTCTCTCGTCAAAAACTATTATGCTCGATTTATCACCAAGAACTGGGTTCGCCCTATTGTGGTATGTATACTAGTATTGTGATTGTTGCTTTTGTAACAGCAAGACTCTTGCACCTCAACCATTAACAACTTATGAAATAAGTTTTACTTAGACAGTTTTTTTAACTTTAATGAAGCCAAGGAATTAATTGTCACTGGCTTGTCATGGATATAATCATCAAAGTCTCTTCAAGTGTAAGTTTAAGTCTGAGTTAATTGAATTCAAAGATTATTTTCATTACTAGTTAACTGTCAAATCAAATGGTGAAATCAAAAACCATTGAAACCTTGGAAGACAAATAACTTTTCAGCACTCTATGGCAAGATAAATTTTCACCACAATAGCGGATATTTTTGGCATAACTTTTACAGATATGTGAAACTTCTCAAATTCAAGGCACTGAGTTTTGGTTGATTGATTTTTTGATTTTTTTTTTTTTTTTTTTTTTTTATTTTTTTTTATTACATTTATTAATCTTCTATGGGACTGCAATCATGTTGAGAAATTGTAAGTTTGGCTTTTCTCCAGATTTGGCTAATAGTCTAATTCACTTGCCTCTATTGGCACCACAGTCATAGGCACTCCTTGATGTTTGCAGCAAAGATTGAGAAAACTAAATGAAATTAATTCCTACAAGTGGAATATAAGAAAAGGCTACATGTAAAATAATTAATTTCTCAAAACTGCAGGTCCATTTAAAAAATGCTCCTAATCTGAAAGTTTCATTCCTAGATCTTTTATAGAGACAATAACAGAAAATGAAATTTATAACTTTAATCTCTACCCTTCTAAACTAGAATATATTAAGGGATTTGGATCAAGAGGGATGGGAAAGTCAGGGGTAAGAAAACTAACTGTAAGGTGATAATGTGTGTGTGCATGCACACACTCACACACACAAAGGCAAAAAAGTTAGTTTTTGATGGTTACAGTCATTTTGAGGTCAAAAGGGGTTCAGCATTTAAAGTTGAATAGTTTTTGGGAAAGGGTGACATAGACTTGATCCCAGATGCTATTCAGTCTGAGCCTGTATGCAACATGTAGGGGAAGGTTGTTCTATCTCATGCTGAATTTTCTAGTCATCGAAGAGTGATAAAATCAGTAGTCTTATGCTGATTGACAGACCTGCAGTGATCTTGTCAGTTTTGTGATAAGATTTGCAGGCCTGACACCAAGCTGAAGGGTAACATGAGAAAAATATCTTTTGTGTGTCGCATGTAAAAAGATATGTAGGAATGAAGGGTGTGGTTTGCAAACTCATCTGTTGGGTTCATAGCCTCTCAGTTCAACGTAGAGGAGACTGCCTTCTGTAAATAAGCTGTGGTGGAGGTTGAAGGCAAATGGATTAAAACAAAAGAATGACATAAGCCTTTTCGCTGTATGCAAAAAGATTTTTTGGTAATGGATTATCTTAGTTGCTAACACCCATGGAACAATTCTGCAGATATGTTTATTTTTTTACCATGAAACTTTTTTACTCTTTCAGATTGTTATATTTGCCTTTTGGTTCTGTTTATCTGGTGCCTTGATGATGCATGTGGATATTGGTCTTGATCAAAGTCTCTCTATGCCTCAGGTAAGGGATTTTTGCAGTGTAACAAGTTTAGTTGCCAGCAATATATAAAAGCTCAAACACAATACAGAAAAACAGGTTCATCTATAGGTATAGGTTTTTTTTTTTTTTTTTTTTTTTACTGATTTAGACTCTATCCTGAAATGCAACACTTGCTGCTTGTTGAAATGTAATTTCTCTCTTGCTTACAATTTTCCCCATATTTGAAGCTTCCAACTAAAGTGCTCATCAGCTGATATGTTTACCAAAAAACTGGTTTATGTTGTCCAATGTTTGATAACAATGAAAACATTAGTAAAAATCTGCCTTGACAGTATCTTAATTCATATATAAAACTAATTCTCTAAATATACTCTGGGTAGCAGTCTGCCTTTTAATAACTTGAGAATTTGTATTTTGTCTTTGTAAACTCTTGTTTTAAAAAAAAAAAAAAAAAAGATTGAAATCTCTTCAACAAAAATATTCTGTACACTATTAGTTTTAATTCAAATATTTTGGATCTCATTTTTTCTTATACTCAGTAATTTTTTTCTTTTTCACATCTTGTCCATTCTTCACTTTTAACTAATTTTGTACAACAATTAACAGTATTAGTAATTTGTCTTGAATTTTTTTTATCTTAATGTTTAAAATGCTTTTATGCAGCACTCTATGTACATAATGTACAAAGATATTTTTAAAATTGATTCACATTTGTAGAATTTGTAATGTATACTGTTAACTAAGGCAAATATTCTAACATTATTACTTTCAACAAAGCTTCATGTTTTAAAGCTTTTTCTGTGAAATATTGATATTTCAGAAGAGTAATATATAACCCATATCTTTTAATCTTTCAGGATTCCTATGTGTTGCAGTATTTCCATAATTTATCTGAATATTTATCAGTTGGGCCTCCTGTTTACTTTGTTGTTGAAGATGGCCACAATTATTCGACATTAAAAGGCCAGAATGAAGTGTGTGGCACTAGTGGATGCAAACCGGACTCTTTAGAAGGACAAATTTTTATGGCATCATTGCAAAAGAACTAGTGAGTTAAATCTCTTTAACTATGCTATGCTTTTTCTAAATTCCTCTTCCATTCAATAAGTTGTCCATGACACATTACTTATTTGGTTCTTCCACTAGTAAATATATAATAACTGCATCAAATTAATGAAGATAAAGCTACATGCAATGAATTTCTTTTTTAATAGCAATTCACTTTTGGAAATTTTGTGAATTTAAAGGATTAATGATGGCCAAATGTCTAATGAACTTTATAGATATTTATTAAAGTCAGCCAAACCTGGTACAAGGCCATCTTATTGAGCTATCGCTCAATAAAAATGGCTTATTGGACCAATTTTTTGCCATTACACTGTGATACACAAATCATCTTGTAAAACTCTGAAGTTGAAACATGTAAGCATAATCTCATAATAGAAATATTTTGAAATAAGTTTCTTCAGAATCACCTTACCTGAATTGCAATGAATATTGATTTTACTATATTTACTCTTTTTACTTGTAGTTCTCGTATTGCCAAGAATCCTTCTTCATGGATTGATGACTATTTGGATTGGATCACACCTGCTTCTAAGAAATCATGTTGTCGTTACTACAAATCCACTGGCAAGTTCTGTAATTCTACAGGTAAGAAATATAGGATTTATTGAATAGAATTTTCACATTTTTCCTTCATTAATCAATCATTTTTTCTTTCATTAATCAATCGATCAATAATTGACAGTTCATGTAGCATAAGGCTTGCATTTTGTTAAGAAAAAAAAAAGAGCGTCTCAAATTGCAAGAATGTCATCAAACACTTGTAGAAAAATTATTTTAATAAAGGCACTTGTGATTTTTTTTTTTTTTTTTTTTTTTTTTTTGAAAAATATTTAAAACTTTAAGGAATGTTAACTTTCTCATTCTATTGTCATTTTAGTAAGGGATCCAGATTGTGTACCATGTCAAGTAAAAATGAACTTTGGACGTCCAGATGCCAATTCATTCATGAAGTTTTTGCCATGGTTCCTTGAGGACAATCCATCTGTTGATTGTTCAAAAGGGTAAGTGGAATTGTTATTCTTTGTTTTATTTGCAATGCTGCTAGCACAATTGAATGGATAGCAACTCCAAATGAAAAATCAGAAAACAAAGTTCAAATTCTATTTGGGTCCATTACATTCACTTATGCACAACTGATTTAAATTTAAGAGATTAGTCTTTAGATTTTGGCCTCTCTCTCCCTCTCTTGAAGGTATCCCCCAATCCAGACTGTAAAAAGATTTATTTGGGAGTTGGAGGGGTTCCGCATGTGTTATCTAAAGCTTTGCAAAAAAGCAACAAAAAAATTTTCTTACTCTACTGAAACAAAAAAAAAAAAAAAAGGAAAGGAAGTATTTCTGGTTACATAAATGTTGACATACTAGAGAATCTGTAGCCAGCAGCAGATTTTGATATTAGCCAAATAAATTTTAGTAATATCCAAAATGTTTCTTGACACTTTTAATGTCAGAAATTTATGGTAAATGCTTCTCCAGGACATGAAATCACATGTTCTTGAAACTAGATTTGTGTGGGCTTTATATAATATCTGTACTCAGATATTTTTATTTTATTCAATTAAATCTTTTTTTTTTTTTTTTTTTCTTTCTTTTATTTCAGTGGTCATCCAGCCTATGGTGATGCAGTAAATCTCCTAACAGAAGATAATGTGACTCGCATTGCAGGTAATTATTTTGAAATTACACCTTAAGACCCACTATGGCATGTATATTATGATGTACCACCCTCATTCGTTTTATATTCCATTGGCGGGATTTAAGTTTCACTCAGTTTCTTCCTGCAAACCAGCAGTTTGTGGAACAGACTATCAAGTGCATGCTTAACTCCCAATGAACACTACAATCTTAATGTGTTCAAGTCTAGGATCAACTGTTGTCTTTTCATATCACCATAAACTGTGCCTCTTACTCTGTAACCCTCTATCGACTCTTGGGCCTTATACAGCATTTTTAAGAGATTAATAAAATGCAGGTAAAAGATATTCATACAAACCAACACAAATTCTTCCATTATAGTTGTGAAGAAAAAAGCTTTGATTATTTAGTGTGGACACACAATTTGAGTAAACTAGATATTTTTTTAATTAGTAAATTTTTCTGCCAGTGCTCTTTTTTTTTTTTTTTTTTTTTTTTTTTTTAATGAATTTTCTGTTTGTTCCAGTTAGAATTCCTTTTGTTCTAGTTGTAAACTGAAGTTACCACACACACACATATATATATATATATATATATATCTCCAAATGTAATGAGAACAAAAAAAAGAATATAAATTCAAACGTTCACAGCATTAATTTAAAAGAGGTCTCAGTACCAAGAGTAGAGCAATAATTATTTATTATAAATTGTTACATACAGGCAAAAACAACTTATTCACTACAAAGATGCATTTTTGTTTTGATGTGGAAGCATCTCAACAGGTGAGGAACAAAGATGGTTATGAACGATTCTATTTAAAAATGCCACCTATGGAATATCACTTTCCTTTTCTCATTATTCAAATTGATTTTGGAGAAACACCATAAAAAGAAAACATAAAAGGGGTTTTCATAAAAGGAAAAGAAAAGGGGGGGGATAAAACCAGTAAAAGCAAAGAGATCAAATTTTCTTCATATTTTTCACTCACCTTTTTTCCTTTTATTTTCTTACTCCCCTTCACTTTGCTTTTACTGGTTTTATTATTGTTACTATTTCTTTTCCGTTTATGTAAACTCTTTTATGTTTTCTTTTTATCTCATCTGTTGAGATGCTTTTGCATCAAAACAAAAATGCATTTTTGTCGTGAGTAATTGTTTTGTCTATGTAACAATTTAGGATTAATTTATATATATATATATATATATATATATATATATTTATATATATTTAAATGAAAATTTACAAAAGACGTTTTTGTGTCTGCAAACTGAGTTGTTTGTTTTTTGTTTAATCATTTCACTCCATGCAAGGCAACCGTCATTAACATGCATGGAGTCACTGAGTGTGAAAGAATAAGGATAAACATTATTAAGAAGTGAGAAAATAAAGATAGAAGATAATGATTGACATTGCATTTAAATTTTTGAAGATCAAAGTTAATTGGAAACCAAGAAGCCAGAAGAATATTCAGCAAGTGAGAAAAGAAAAACTGTTAGCATCAAATTTAGTCACATCTTGCCATTTTGCAGATTCTTTGGATTTTATCAATTAAGCTTTAAATTTTAACATAAGTTAAGTTATTTATTTTCCTGTTTTAAAAGAATTTGGAAAGCTAATTTTTTTTTTTTTTTTTTTTTCATTCAGCTTCTTACTTTATGACTTACCATACTGTGTTGAAGACATCCTCTGATTATATTGAAGCATATAAACATGCACGAGAAATTGCTGCCAATATCACCAAATCAATGGATACAAAAGGGCAGTACAAGGTGTTTCCCTACAGGTAAAATGTTCACATTTGATGATTTATATATAATTTATATCCATTTTTCTGTAAATTCAATTAATGCAGTAGTCCTTTTAAAGTAATAATTTTTAGCATTCTCTTTTTTTTTTTTTTTTTTTTTTTAACATGGCTTTTGCCAACTTCCAATGCCTTTCAAATAAATACAACTGATGGTAACATTGTAGTAACACTTTATACACTCTTTAAAAAAAAAAAAGTATTTAAAAGCAATTGATGTTTGTTTCCCTTAAATTTATGTAGGATTATTTTCCTAGTTGCTGAATTTTTGCAACTGTTTCTAAATGAGATTGCAAAAAAGTTATATATGTGTGTGTGTTATTGGTCTAATTCAACTGTGACCAATAAATGTAAATATAACACCTGAATAGATTATTAAAATTTTATATTGCTGTAAATCACTATTGCACAATGGAAAACCTTGGATAAAAAACAAAAAAAAACTGGGTGACTTCAATGTACCACAAGGTTCATTTTATGGTGCTGAGGTTTCAGAATTAATGGGTCTGTATATTTTATATAAAATCAACAAAGCAGTATACATAAACAACCACAGCCTGTATAGGGATGACGGTCTGATGAGAGTGCCAGACAACAGAAGAGTAAATGACAATATAAGAAAAATGCTTTTCAAACTCTTTAAAAGCCTTGACTTTAAAATAGAGGTCAATATGAATAAGTTGTCCAATATTTGGATGTAGAATTAAATCTACAAACTGGCAGGGTGTCCCAATACATGAATGCTGCACCTATTCAACCTGTCAGTATAATAAAGCATGTACCTAAAGAGACTAGGTTATCTAAAAATTCCTCTAGTAAAATATTTTTTGAAGATGATGAAAAAGTATGGAAAGTCTTTAAAAGATGAGGGACATAAAACTAAACTGGATTTTAAACCTCAAATAAAACAGATGAAGACTAAGGAAAAGAAGAAATATCATTTGATTTAACTTTTAAATTAGAGGTCAAATGTAAAATAGGGAAAATATTTTTCAAACTAGTTAATAAGCACTTTCCCCACCCAAAGTTCTGAATTACACAAAATCTTTAATAAAAACAGTTAATTTAAGTTGCACTAGAGATTTGGAAACCACAAAGACAAAATGCCAGGAATTTCAAAACTAACATGCAGCAAGACATTGTTAACAGTGAAACATGTAACTGTAGAAATAAAAAGTAGATATCCACTCGATGGAGCTTGCAAAACTGAAGGAGTAGTTTATAAAGCAGAAGATACAAATGGCCAGACCAAATAATACATGGGATGTACTGAAAGCAGCTTCAAGAGGAGATGGTATAATCACAAGTCATCATTCAAACTAGAAAGAATTCTACAAGACTAGCCAGCCATGTGTGAAAATTAAAAGAAAAAAAAAAATAAAGATCCAATTGTAAACTGCAAAATATGAAAAAAAAAAAAAAAAAAAGAAGCCAAACAACCATAGTGACATTTGTAGGAAGAAAAGTTAATAATATTTGCAGGCCAGAAAAACCTTTTTGAATAGGAGATCAGAAATAATGACACAATGCATACATAAAGTTCTTTTGAGTTTGTATGAACCAGGATGAGAGTTTGTACATTTCCTGTAACCTTGCTCTGATAAAATTTCAATACATTTGCTTTTCTCTTCCTCTTCTATTATACTTTGTGTTGTATGTTTATTTTTAAATAAAGTGTTAGGAAATTATTTAGCCCAAATCACTTGAAGATACCAAAAGGTTGAAACCAAGGTAGCATGATCAGCTGATCTCCTAATTTTTTAAAATATATATAAAGTAAGTATACTTGTCCAGAAAAACCTTTTTTTTTTTTTTTTCCACATGGTCATGTTTTTATGTTGTAGGCTATTTATATTCTGTTCTAATGTTACCTCTTTGTCTAGCGTACCCTAACAATCCACGTAGGTGAAACCTAGGTAGGTTTGCCTGGCTCTTTAGGTTCATAGGTAGATATAGATATACAAAAAATGTTATCAATCTCAACTAGCAGGGTATTCAATTCTCTTGAGCTCACACTTTTGTGCCAAACTAAACCAAAACTTCAACATAAATAACAGGCTCTGTAGAATATTTGTGTAAGTGATAAATTTAAATTGCTAGATCATGGCTGAAAGAAAGCCAATTAGGTCGGAGTTGAACATTCATATTGTCTAAGTAAAAGGGGCATAACTAGTATGTACTGGCAATAAACAGCTTCTATGTTGATCCAGAAAGAATGAATTCTCCTCTGTAAAAAGAGATGTTAAGATCTCTGGATTTCTTCCAGAATTTATCATCAGTGAACATCACCATAACAACACACATCATGCACATGATACTAGACAGATTTAGAAGGAAAATTGCAACAACTATTACATGAGGTAATTGAAGAGAACTATTCTAAAAGTCTGATCATTAAGAGAAACCTAGCTATCAGCAAAAAGGACCACCACAAAGGCGTGAGTTGTCTACTGGTGTTGTAAGATTAAAGCATGCCTGGAAGGAAGATATATTTTGTAGATAGTATAGTAAGAGACAATGAAAATTGTGACACAGAACTTCAAAGGCACATAGCTAAAGATGCTTTTTTGTTAAGTTATTAAAGGATTGACGAATATCCTTAGAAATTAGTTGAAAACTTTTTTTTTTTTTTTTTTTTTTTTTTTATGGCAGTGAATGCTGGACAAATTCCTCACAAATGAAGGGACTTGAAGCAATAAACTTGATTCTACTGAAGAATGTTGATAATTCAATGGACAGTTTAGGGATGCTAGAAAAACGGTTACTAACAAGAGACACATAATGAAGATGGATGGCAGAATAAGTACTGCAAAGATAGAAGGGATATTAGGAAGTTGTGGAAAACCATGATTTCATAATGTGTAACCCCTGCTTAGCTGTCAAATAAGCAAACTGTTGGATGATAGCTATTTTCGTAATTTTTGCTATCTTTGATAATACAAAAAAAAAAATGTCATTGAGAATCTATGATGACCCAATCTAGCACAAATTTAACATGGGCTAGGTATTGACTCCTTTCGACAAGTGTGTCCTACTGTGAGCTCTAAATTGAAAACTTGAACAAATTTTGTCATTAATGGGGCCTGCTACTTGGAAGGTTGAGGAAACACCCCGTTTCTGTGCTGCTCTCTTATCTTCCACCTTTTGCACCCTGTCAGTTTGCAAATTGGTTCACACTAGCATCGGTTGAACTATGCTGGTTATTCCTATGTGTTGCAGACATGATATTTTCCAATGTTAATAGACATCCAAGTTTTTTCTACTTGCTTCTCAAACCTTGATGATTGATTTGAAATAAATGCTGAATCTTGAAGACCTTATAGCAACAATAAGTGTTCTCAGTAGATTACTTATTGTTTCTTTATTCTCTAAACTAACTAAACATTTTTCACATCACAATTTCGAATTAAAATGTCTTGCTTCCCTAAACCAATGTTGTCATTGTATTCAAGTATTTCATTTAAATATAACTAATGTTATCATTAAGTTTAGTTATTTTACATGAGGCTGGATTAACACATTCATAGCTCAGGTGAAGCCAAGAATTTCAAATGCTGATTATTTTTTTTTTATTATTCATTTTTATATATATATATATATATATATATAGGCTGCCAGACTTTTCAAGAGATTTCTGCTACACAATTACTAAGTACAGACAGAATTTTGATCAGAAAATTTCACCATGATTTTTGTGTGGTTCATATTGACAACAAAATTTACAATGAAATTAAGGTCATTAACAATGAAAGATTGAAAAATAAATGTTTATAAAATATTATTCAGCCACTTTTACTAAACTGCAGATTTGAGATAGATATGTGTGTAAAGTTTTTATTAACTTTTTTTATGTTAAAGTCATTGATTATAAATAAAATCCTCTCTTCTTTTGCAGTATATTCTATGTGTTTTACGAGCAATACCTCACCATTGTTCATGACTCGATTGTCAACATTGGCATTTGTTTAGCAGCCATCTTTTTGATGACTTTCATCCTTCTGGGATTTGACATCCATTCGGCAATCCTTGTTGTCTTTACAATTATGATGATTTTGGTGGACCTCCTAGGAATGATGTATATGTGGGATATTTCATTTAATGCTCTCTCACTTGTCAACCTTGTTATGGTAAGTCTGAATACCTTTTCCTGTTTATAACTTGGACTTTACTATTGGGTTGGCCAACCCAATATATTTAGCAACAAAAATGATTAAAAAGTTACTTTAATATTTACTTATTTATTTTTAGTTTTTAATACTTAGTTTGTTTATATGAATGAATATTGAATGAACTCAATCTGTATATGATTTTTGTACATCAATTTTTGAACAATTCAAACTAGAATTTGAATCCAATGGTTAGTATGTCATTTTGACTTGTGTGACATCTTTAATAATTTTTCAATAAGTTATTGAAAAATGTCCTTAGAAATTGTGTGGAACTTGATTTTGATAATTCAATTTTTTTATTCACTTGAGATTTACCTGGAATTGGAATGAAAGCAGTGATGGCAACTACCCTGAATCCATCATAAAAATACAGTATGGGGAATTAGTAAATACTAAACACTTCAGATACCTGTGTATGGATCAACTATAACAAATATAGTAGAAAAAGAAATTGAACATAGAATAAGTTGTGCTAGATGTAGTTTTCACCTTACACTGCAAATTCCTATGAAACCAAAACAACAACCTGGAAACTCCAAGTTATGTTCTTCCAAACATTTTCAGAAATATCTAAATTGTTAGCTGTATACAACCACTTCCTAAGATCAATGGTTAAAAAAGTCTGAGCAAGTAAAACTTGAAGGTCTTGGTAAAGATCATCCTTGTTTGAACCTTGTGGACTGGTGCTACAGAATCCAAAAACAAAACCACATCACTAGAACTGTGCAAATAATCAGAAACCACATCTTGTGGACTGGTGCTACAGAATGGACTTGCCACTCTAGACCCTGTTGTTGAAGATTTCTATTACAGCCCATTTTTTTTGTTATATTTTATTTCTCTCTACTGTATCTGTTGTAATCATTAGTTGTACAAGGCCAGTAAGCTCAAACCTTTTGCCATGACTTCTGATTTAGTGCTAGCAAGACTATGGGTGGTTTCTGAACAGTTTCAAGTAACCAATTTTCCCTACAAGGCTTGGGTCAACTTGTGGCCTGGTTTTCAAGCACTTCCCCAGGCCAATAACATGAAGAATTAACCTTCCTGCCATTTTTTATATATATATATATATATATATATATATGGTTGGATAGATGTGAGTTTGTGACCCTGGGTTTCATGCTTTAGCGATTTTTGTGTGTGTGTATATATATATATATATATATATATATATAATATAGGAAATATTATTACACACATATTTTGTGTCAATTAATTTTACTGACCAACTTTTCTAAATTACAAATAATTCTTAGACAAGGAGCAAATTCTGTCAAATTATCGGAATCGTATTTCTGACAGAATTTCTTTCCTGTCTAAGAAGGATTATTTGTAAATTGGCAAAGTCGATCAGTAAAATTAACACAAAACATGTCTTTAATAATATCTTGTGCCTAAACACACACACACTAAAATTATATATATCCAGCCAACAAAAACCCTTCAAAAAGAAAATGCTTGACCAGATTGTGGAAAGTGAATTAAGGTGAAAATAAGTAGCCACTTATGTTATTGTACAATTAACACATTTCCAAAGTGTACAGATACTACATTCTGACCCTGCACATAGGATTAGGGAGCAACATTTTTCTTTGTGTGTGGTGTAAGGGTTAGGGATATAATTCTAAAGTTGTAAATTTTAGAAATCATAATTATCTAAATTTTTTTTCTTTTCCTTAGGCCATTGGTATTTCTGTTGAATTCTGCTCTCATATTGCCCGTGAGTTTGCCTTCTCTTCTGAGGGAACCAGAGTTGACCGTGCTCGATTTGCAACTGCTTACATGGGCAGTTCGGTAAGTATTTTATTTTCTCCTATTCCTGATTAGGAATCAAATAAATTCTCATGAATAATTTTTCATTTTTATCTTTATTTTTTAGCTACAAAAGTTAAAAGTGGTAACTCACTTTCTACTGCCTCAATTTTCATCCTTTATTTTTCTATAGGCTGAAAGTTTGACATTATTGCTTTTCTTTTGAGTTCCTTATGATTTTCACTCGATGCCTAATTGTAAAAAAAAAATGAGACCTTTCCTCTGATTTGCAAAATGCAGTTTATAAATTCTTTTATATGCTAAGCTATCTTTATAACTTATTCAAACTTTGCTGCCAGGTTAATGACACTTGTTACTAGTTTATATATGGAGACTATTTTAAATAATAGTTTTAATATTTTTAATGAGATCTATTAATATTCTAAGAAGTGAGTGTAGGGCCTGTAAATATTGTTTCCCTTTTATTTGATAACCAGTGTTGATTCCATTATTTTACACAAGGATCTTGAGAATTTTTCAGATAAAATAAAGGAGATTTATATTAACAACCCAAATTAAATGCTTATCCTTTTAAGTGTTAGAAAATAAGTTTTACTATTTCATTCCCTTGCTTCATTGCCATGAACATGTTGTAACCAATACAATGCTTATTGATAAAAGTGAAACATTTTCAGTTCAAAGCTAAATATAACAAGTTTCCTTTTTTTTTTTTTTTTTTTTTTTTGAATACCTTAACAAATCCTAAGAGCTCAAACATGTCCAGTGAGCTTGCTGCACACCGGGATTCCATCTTAGGTTTTTCTGCATCCCCACACCTTTGCTTAGATGGCTGTTGATCCCATGAAAGGATTCATCCACCATTTTTCACAGGTCTTTGGAAATGTGTGGATCCATTTCTCGCCTCCCCAGCTATGGGTTAAATAGTAGGACTTGTATCTGGAAAAATCATTCTCAAAAAACTTATTAATGCAATATTATTCACAATAAAAAAAACCCTTGCAATCCAAAAATACTTAAGTTTTAAGTAACCCACAAAGTGGTTGATAAACTGTAAAATACAAATCAATCCTCACCAGATAATCTCGGAAGAACCAGTTTAGTTACTGAAAACCCATCCATGCGGCTGGTAGTACTGGCTTATGTAGTAAAAGTAGCCAGACAGCATTCAATAATGTTGACTGGTTCTTCTTTTTGGCTAAATACTGTTCTTGTTCAGAGAGTGGGATTGATCCAGTGAAACATCTTTCATCATTTTATATATAAACATTGTTTGTTATTATTGCAAGACTCCATTGTGACATGTCTTATTTCCATTCTCAGCAATGAGGTCACACACAAACACTTCAGTGATTAATACTAATCATGAATCAAACAATGAACATTTCAAACCAAAATGTGGCTATTATGTCAGGCTATGGACTTAACAATTCAGCTTTACATCGTTTTCATGTAGTTAACAAAGTCAATGAGTTGTGAAAGACAAATTTGAGATAACCAATGAATGCAACACAAAAATACAGATATCAGCTTGTTAACCATAACACATCTGACCTAGTTACTTAATGTCAGTCTTGCATAGTTGAATGGCATGTGGTAACTGTTGTGCTATCAGTAATGGTACCCATTCCCCATGAAATGTCATGTGTAATATCCGAGCTGATGATTTTCATGCTGTACACCTTTTTTTTGAATCTGGTTTTATGATTTGAAGTTTTTAAAAAAGAAAAGCAGCTTTAAAGTTTTATAAATTTCTAGTTTATTCTGATTCTTCCAATCAGAATATTATCACTGATATTTCTTTCTTTTTCTCTTAGGTACTGAGTGGCATTATCACTGATATTTCTTTCTTTTTCTCTTAGGTACTGAGTGGCATTACACTGACCAAACTTGGTGGTATTGTTGTTCTTGCTTTCTCCAAGTCTCAAATTTTCCAAATCTTCTATTTCCGACTTTATTTCGGAATTGTCGTCTTTGGAGCAGCTCATGGCCTCATGTTCCTTCCTGTTTTACTGAGTTACGTTGGTGAGTTAATGTTTCTTTTTTATAATAACTCTTTCTATATAACGCATATGTTAGAATAGCCAGTGATAAATAGACCAAACTTTTAAATGTGTATAAATGCCCATATTATCTAACAACCAGGAACACCCGAAACTGTTGTCAATGGTCAATCATGTTTATACTGGAGATGTACAGTTTTATCATTTCACCCCCAAGCAAGGTGGGAGTACCACTAGTACAAAGAGTGAAAGTGAGAGAAATGACTGCGTATAAGGTGGGGGATTGAGGAAAGGATAAAAGATGAACAGGAGATGGCAGTTGATGTTGCATTTAAATTTTTGAAGATTGTATTTTTCAGAGATTTAAACAAAAAACAGTTCAGAGGTGGGAAGTGTGAGAAAAACTGTTGGAGTAGAAATAGCGGTTATATTTAACTATTTCAACAGTAAATGGTTGGGAACTAGATGCCAGTCTAGTAGCACAATGTAGTTAGGGCTTGGTGGGGGGGTACTCGTCAGTGCAGTTGTCATGAAAATATTTGTAGAAAAGACAGAGGGAAGTCACATCATGTCTGTGTGAAAGGGACTGAAGTCAGCATGCCAAATCAGGATCAATTACATTGCAGATCCTTCTCTGGATTTTGTCAAGAACCTTGATATGAACAGTAGTGTAACCAGATCAGATATGGCAACAGTATTCAATGCATGGATAAATAGTAGATTTGTAAATGTTTCGTTTTCTGGGCTTCCCTTTATACACAGAGGCAAGATAACTAGCAAAGCTGTACACATGTTTATTCCGTGATGGTCAACAGCAGAAAGAGGGTTAATACCTTTAGTGACTAAGGGAGCTAATTGCTCCTGCTTCTGGAGAGTTCTATTAAGGGGATTACTAGGTAATACACCATCTCCCTTTCTTTCTTTAAGATTAGTTGATTAGTACTACATAGGTAATATTTATAGTCCTCAGGTCAGCCTGTGTTTCTATGGAATACCTGAAATAAAGACTTTTTTTTTTTTTTTTTTTTTTTTTTTTTACAGAGGTTTAGTCTTTGTGGTGGTTTTATTGTTTTGTCTGAACGGTCTAGTGTAGTGCTTGACTTCTGATGGTCATACCGTTTTGTTTGTGATGGCAGCTGGGTGTTGTGTTGTTTTCATCTTGGTATTTGGTGAGTGTGGTGTACTGTTTGGTATTGTCTGTGAGTGGTTGCTATCAACGTCTAGTTTACTCTCTACTGGCAGGTCTGAGTAACTGTCGGTTCCTGTGTTGGACACTCTCGTTCTGATATTTCACCAGGTATGATCTTGGCTCTTTTGTGGCTTGCACAATGACACCTGGTTTCCAGTTTTGTATTTTGGTCCTGTGTGTAGGCATGCTGACAGCGGTGCATGCTGTCTTTGGTTCAGCTTGTCATGACATGCCTTTATTCGGTTTCTACTTTGATGCAAGCAGTCCCGAATATGCTCATTTCCTGGCTGCTGTTTGGAGGCAAGAGGGTCTCCTCATCAGTCGACTGTTGAGTAGTTCTGCTGGCGATTTGAGGTAACTTGATATAGGTGTTGCTCTATAAGCCATCATTGCCAGGTGACAGTCTGTTCCTGATTCTCTAGCTTTTATTAATAGCTTTTTGCATACTCCCACGGCAAATCCATTACATTGAAGATAGCAGGGCGAAAAAGTAATGTGTCCCAAAGTTATATCTTTGGGAAAAGTTGGCAAACTCCACACTGGTGTATTGGGGTCCGCTGTCACTGTAGATTATCTCCAGTATGCCTTTTTCTTCAAACTGTTGTTTCACTTGTTTTATTACTGCTGAAAATGTGGTGGAATGGAGGCATCTGACAAACACTCTTGCTTAAACTGATCAGCTGTGAGGAGGTAATGGTTGCTTTTCATAGTAAAGAGATCAGTACTTGTGTATTGCCAGGAGTCGGATGGGGTCTTGGGTTTGAGTAATGTCTGTTTGGAGGATTGGTTGGTGCTTCTCGCATGTTGGGCATTTTGTGACCATGTCATTGATGCCTCAATTGATTCCTATACAGTATACAGCCATTCTTGCTCTTGATTTTCTCAATCCCCTGGTAGGAGGTATGTAGTTGCTGTAGGATGTCATGCCTTTCAACAGCACAACATCCTGTATTCCAATTTCTTCTCGGAAACTCCAGTAGTGCAAAAGAATGTGTGAGCTGTTTCTATCTGTTGGCCATCCTGTTATCTAGATTTTTGTTAACTCATCTAGAGTTCAATCTTTCATTTCCTCTTTTACGGTCTGTAATCATGTTGGAGATATACTAAGGTGTTGATTTAGCATATGTATGTTGAGGTCAATACCCTTCACTGGCATTCCAGGTCTGGGGGATACTCTTGATAAGCAATGGGGACTGCTTTGCCTGGGAATATTCTATTGTAATCCTTTATTGTAATATCCTTCCACTTTTAGTAGCATTCCTGCTAGTCTTGGTGGTGCCTGTGCCAAATTCTTCAGTGCTATCGACTGGAGTTGTTTGTGATCGATGTTCACTGTAACTCCGTGCCCCCATATATAATGATTTTGGTGGTATTTTTTTTGGGTCCATGTCTATAGAATATTCCCCCAATAGACCCCTGTTCTATCAAATACATCAGGGAATTCTTTTAGGACATGATCCCATGTGTTGAGGTTTTGTTTGGGTGGTAGTTCTGCTGTTTGGTCTCTTCAAAACTTTCCCGGATTCTGCTATATAAAAGTTGTCTGTCTGTATTACTAGGTTGAATGTTACCAAGCCTAGTTTTCTGGACGTCTGTAACCCTATCAGCATTGGTTTGTTTGTCATCACCCCCCCCTCCGTGGAATGTGTGCACTGGTGAATGTGTCCGTGTGTCTCACTCTGAGGAGATAGGCTCCTGCTTGTTTTGTTGCAGTACTCCCAAATGTGAATAGACGTACTGCAGTCTTTTATAGTTGCACACCCTGTAGTATTTTGAATACTTCAAGTGATAGGAGGTTGCTCATGGCTCCAGTATCAATTTTGGCATTCACTTCCGCCTGTTTTGTCTTGTTTCCCACTCTGTTTTACATTTGCCTCTTTTTGCATTAGTAGGTAGCTCTCCTCTGTTGGTGTCTTTTGTTTCCACCAAATGAAAAATACATGTCATTAGTGTATTTGTCACCACTGCTGTCTTGTTGTACTGCTGTATGTACATACTGATGCCTCTTGTCTGTCTTTTGGCATCAAAGATACTTATTAGTTATCCTTGTTTCTAAAATTTTAAGCCCTTGTCCTCGTTTAAAAAAAATTTTTATTAAGTGAATATGAAGCAGATAAAAAATTAATTTAAAACCCCACTGTTACTTTGTACACACTGGCCTCCTCATCCTCCATAACAATTATGTTGCCTCTCTCTACCTCTCTCTCTCTCTCTCTACCTCTCTCTCTCTCTCTCTACCTCTCTCTCTCTCTCTCTCTCTCTCTCCTCTCTCTCTCTCTCTACCTCTCTCTCTCTCTCTCTCTCTCTCTCCTCTCTCTCTCTCTCTCTCTCTACCTCTCTCTCTCTCTCTCTCTCTCTCTCTCTCTCTCTCTCTCTCTCTCTCTCTCTCTCTCTCTCTCTCTCTCTCTCTCTCTCTATCTCTATATCTCTATATCTCTATATATCTCTATATCTCTCTATATCTCTCTATATCTCTCTATATCTCTCCTTTCCATTCCACTCCTTGTCCTGTCATCATGAGCCCATTTCGTTTTATTTCTTGAAATAGTGTTAAAAGCTTTACATGTTATTTTTACTTGTATTTATTTTCTCACATGTATTGAGCACTTTTTAATACTACTGTTTCCGGGTCTGCTTTAATTCTGACCATTCTTTTTATTTATTTTATATAGCAAATTCTCTTTCAGGCATATCTGATTGTTACAAATGTTGCCTGCTTATTTTGATTATAATCCTTTCATATTCACAAATATTTTTCCATATATTACAATTAAGAGGCAAGAAATGTATTTGTATATCTTCATCCTCTAGAACATGGTGTGGGGAATATATCCCCCATACTTTTCGAAAAGGGTAGTTACTCTGATTGCATTTGGTTTCCAATCAAACTTTCAAACCCTAATGTTAAATAATATTTCAGGTACCTTTCCCTTGATTAATGATTAATAAGAAAAACACATTGTTAAAATTGTGTTGTGATTCTCACTGGAAGATCTCAGACTTTTGACCTTGTGCTATACTTCCATGTTTATGCAACTTGTGTGTGGGGGTGAGGGAGATATGTTAAATCATGACATTTTGTTGGCTCAAACTTTAACCTTTTTCTTTTTCTTTTCTTTCTCTCTAGGCCCATCAAAACGGAATTCGTCGGCATCCTATGACTTATTCCATGAAGGCAAAACACAGAATGATACCTCCATAACCAACAGCACTTCACATGAACGATTCTAAATGCAATTTATAAATA
The DNA here is from genome assembly GCA_903632075.3 of Acanthosepion pharaonis. Classification (NCBI taxonomy): domain Eukaryota; kingdom Metazoa; phylum Mollusca; class Cephalopoda; order Sepiida; family Sepiidae; genus Acanthosepion; species Acanthosepion pharaonis. Next base: position 2,584,418 of record CAHIKZ030000436.1, on the reverse strand, counting down.
TAATGCATAAATGTATATATTAGGAGGGAAAAAGTTCAAAATAAATGAATTTTTTTTTCCCCTTCTGTCAAATTTTTTTTTCTTTTCATCCCCCCCTCTATTTCTGCTGAATGAATTTTTTTTTTTTTTTTTTTTCAACAATATTGTTTCATGTTGGAATGATCAATTTTTAAAATGTTTCCTTTATGGAGGGATTTTTTTTTTTTTCTCCATGCAAAACAATGAAGAAAACTGAAAAATAACTTCAATCCATCCCCCGACTCCTCTTGAAAACACACGTGTATGTATGTATATATATATATATATATATATATATATATATATACACACACATCAATTTCTTTCCAATTTAGAAACATCTTTTTACAACATTGATAGTATTAATATTTTTATGCGGCTGTAAAAGATAAAAATGAAAATCTTAATGCCAAAATTTTCTTATTCCAAATATTTTTCTAATCTGTTAATTATAAAACACTAAGTGATTCAGTACTAAAATTTCTTTTTCACATAAGCATTCATTTTTATGAGTTTGGTCAGAGAATAACTTTTGGGTCTGTATTTGAAAACGCCTGTTCCTTCTTTCTTTCCATATTCCCAACCTCACCACATGTCTTATACACGTTTTGAAGCAACAGTTCTAAAAAAAAAAAGTTTTTATAAAAGACGTTTTTGAAAATCTATGAATACAAAATATTGGTGAAAAAAAAATTTTTTTTTTAAATTTCACATAAAAAAAAAAAATCTCACTTTATAGATAAACATACTGTATACTTTGATTTTTGTTTTAACTGAAAAATAAAAAAATCAAATCTTGAGTCTTTTACAAAAAAAAAAATAAACAAAATTTCTTGTTTTGTATCGTTGACTTTTTTTTTTTTTTTTTTTTTTGTTAGGCTGAAAAGTATTTTAGCATGTTTTAGGAACATGCATTTACTGTGGATTCTATATCACTTTAAATGGGTAAATTTTCAGACATGACTTTTTTTTTTTTTTTTTTTTTTCCCCTGCTTACTGTAAGTAGTTAAAACTCTTTTGTTCAAAACCACCAATTAGGATTTTAAATAAACTGTTTTCTCTCTCTCATGTCTGCAATGTGTGTGTGTGGGGGGGGGAATCTCACATTTCAAAAACGACGATTGCTACACTATCTTAAATGCATATTCCATTTAAGAAATAGTTCATCCGCTCAACTCTTTGTGATATTTTATATTCATTTCAGCAACAATGAATCAAAACTTGATAAAAAGAACATTTGAAATAAAATTGATCTCTTTAATTGTAAGTGAAAGTTCAAATTTTCACAAATGGCTTTCAGTCAAAAATGAATTTTTTTTTTTTTTTTTTTTTTTTTCTCTCCTCCATTTAACAAATTTTACCAGTTTTATTGATTCATTATTGGGAGGTGCCATTTATTTTTCTTTCATTCAATAAAGATAACTCTCTTAATTTCCAATTTTAATCTATTGTTCTGTATTTCATTGACTTTGATTTCTTTCTCATTTATTTCACTTCAGAATTTTTTAGGTGAAAAATTGTCTGTGTACTTTTGCTGGGGTTAACAAAAGTACATAATTTTTTTTTTTTTTTTTTGTTACACTACAATTTCAACTGTTGTACCTTCTGACCTTCAGTCAACTGTCTTTGTACTTGGTGATGCAGACAGGTGTCTTAGGTGTTTATTTATTCCTTATGTTTAATTTCAGTAGTTACCATTGTCATTTTTATAGAAACTAGAACATCAAATGTATGTGTATAAAACATCAAAAAAAAAAAAATATTGATTAGAAATAATAAAATACTTTTTAAAATAGTCATTATTTTTCTACTTTTGAAATGTAAAATTACGACCGTCTTCTTACGGCTAATAAAAACTTTCACAGGCTAAGTGTTGTAAAATATACCTCTGCAAGCAATAACATGTCGTGAGTTTAATTTTAACAGATCCTCAAATGGGGCTCATGGCAAGTAATGTGTTCTTCAGAGAGAAGGTTCCAATTTCTGTTGGGTTTGCTATATTCATTGACACACAAATGCCCTTAGGAAATGTATTGAATACACCTCTTCTCCCCCTAGCTATAGGTTAAAGTAAAACTTGTATCTCTAAACCATTGTCTCATAAAAAAGTCTTACAATCTAAAAATATTTTCTGGCTTTAAATAAAATGCAAATGTTTGATAAGACATAGAAATTGAAGTGATCAATCAATTCCAATACTTTTATCAAGTTCAGTTACCTGAAGAATGGCAGAGTAAAATAATTGAAACTCGCATGCTAGACAGGTTAGTATATTGTTATCAGGTTGGAAAGTTCTCATGGTTTATAAATACATTTGATTCAGAAACCACAATTTTCCTTCCAATCAAATCATTTAACCTTTAAATAATTATAAATAGAAATTTTTTTTTTTTTTTTTTTTTTTTTTCCAGTGGAATTGCCTTTTCTTCCCACACATACAGAAATTATTGGTGAATGAAGCTTAATGCTGTTATTACAATACAATGATTTCTGTCCACCTCCCTTTTTCTCCTCATAAATTACAATATGTTCAAACCCAGGTAGAAAATGTCAGTATCATGCTAAAAATTTAATAATACCAATTTGTTTGCATAAAATGCTGGCATCACTATCATATATACAAAAAAAAATTTATTGGCAGGTCAGTTTTAGCCTATAAACTTGACAACTGATACAAATGAAACCTGAAATCATTATGCATGTTGCACTGTCTAACCAAATTTTTAAGTATGTTTGTTAGAAGTGAAGAATAGTAAAACAGTATGGTGATCTACTGACTTCTTTAATCAATGTTTTTTTTCAGTTGCAGATCTTAAATTTGACATTATCAAATCCCTTGGAATGTCGCCAAGAACAAGTCAAATAGATGACTTCACGGTAAATTTCTAGTACATTTTTTTTTTTTTTTTTTTTTTTTTATGGACAAAAAAAAAAATCTGTTTAATAGACACATCCTGTTCTTATTTAATAAAAATAAAAACATGAAAAAGGATAAAGTTTAATTGTTCAAGCTTGCATTTATTACAATTACCTATTGTAGAAATACAATTTCTTACACATCTTTAGGAGATAAATAGATTATTTTTCCTTTTAAGTCAATTTAATGATCAGAATTTTCAGGAATCCCATCTCTAGCCACCCTTTAAATTAGCAAACATAAAATTTTGGTCGTGATTTTTAGATAATCATAAAAGTAGTCCTTTTCTGAAACACAATAAGATTGATAGGGTAGTAAGACCCCCAACCAGAATCCATATGAGTCAGGACGTAGGTAGTGAGTTAGCAAAACTATTGGGTAGTAAATGTAAGGGTCCTTTCTCTGTGGACAGAAGTTAGTAAGAAAACAGTTCACCTTTTCAAAGCCAAATAAAGACATTGCTTCTTAAGGGAGAAATCGTATTGTTCACTATTTCCTTAGCACTGTCTTGAAAAGCATTTGTCATTATTCCTTGTTGAATTTGATCAATGGCCAGTGATGTTACAGCTTGTGCAATGATGCATGGAAGGCATTGTCATTATTATACAATGTCTAATTATCAAACATGATTAGCATTTGTGGTTATTGTTTAACAAGGGACAAAATTAAATAGTGATCCCTTTATTTATTTATATCTTTTGGAGAAAAGATGTATAACAAAATGGGAAAGATTTTTCATTTTTGCCCTTCAGGACATCATTAAACTAAGTTTATGTTGATGCATATCAAATGAGACACTGGGAATTTTAAATTAATTTTGTTTTTTTTATGATAGGCATTTTGGGTATGTAATCTTAGCTGATTTCATTAAGATTCTTTTTGTATGTCCATCACTTTTGTTATTAAGTATCTCACAGTGTGATAATGGAAGATCTGCCATGAATGGTGAAATGTAAGAACCAGAACACAAACTTACTGTGAATGTTTGAGTGATTAAAGCACTTTCTAAACATGTTTGTCTTAGTCAATTGTTTTCTCTCTTAATTAGAGTAGCATTGTGGTTGGTTTTGGTATGGGGAGCAACTAATGCATTTAACATGTTGTTGTGTAAAAGAACCCTTTTGTGTTCATATAATGTTTTATTTAAATTCCTTAAGGTTTCTCTTATGTATTCCTTGTGGCAATTATTACAGATAATAGTCAATTCATCCTTCAAGTTTTAGCTTATTTTGTTTAGTATTACTTAAGTGTTGTCATTTTAGATGTAGTTATGACAAGTATTCTATTGTCATTGTGGCAGAGTTTGTGGGTAGCACTATATTTTTTTTTTTTTTTTTTTTATTTGTTGGTTTTGTCAGGAATCGCTACATTTCTATTTTGGAACATTTTGAGGTTTTTTTTTTTTTTTTTTTTTTTTTTAAGCATCTCATCCCAAGGTGGAAGTGCCCTAGCATACAAGGGGTTGCAGAGAGTGGGAGAAAGAGTAACTAGGCATGAAAGAGGAAAGGGGGAATAGATCAAGGCATCTGGAGATCTCAATTGACATTGCATTTGAATAGTTCGAGATTATAGCTATCAGGGTGCAGTTACCATGAAAGTATTTGTAGAAAAGACAGAGGGAAGCGATGACATGTCTGTGAGAAAGTGACTAGACATAGATGCCAGATCAGGGCCAGTTGCATTGCATATCTGTCTTTGGATTTTGTCAAGGACATTAAGATGAAAAGTTAGGGGGGGCAGACCATATACGGCAGCAGTATTCTATGCAAGAGCGAATGGTTGATTTATAGATTTGAAGTATGGACTCGGGCAAGAAAAACTTTCTGGTACAACATGGAGAACCAATTTTCCTTGTGATAGATGAAGCTGTTGATTGAATGTATTTGTTCCATCTCAGGTCAGTGGACAGTGTGAGACCAAGTAGTTGCAGAGAGGTGCTCTTGTGAAGTTGAGCATCAGACATCCTAATTGGAGGCAGGGAGGATTCTCTGGTGGGTTAAAAAAAAAAAAAAATGCAGTTTTGTTTTTGAGGCATTAAAGTTAACCCACCATTTCTTGCTGTGGTCAGGGTACTGAAGCAACATGAAGGTGATTTTAATAGAGTTGCATCGATGTAAATGTAAACTTGGTCTGAAGTCCTAAAGGAGGAAACTCATCACACAAAAACTTTGTCACATTTTTCCCATATATTTGTTCTTGAAATATATCATGTCTGGCTGCACAATGTCAGATTTTATTATGCAAGTCAATATTTTCACAATAAAACTGGTAAAATGATAAATATACCATAAGAATTTCAACTTGTGTTTTAGAAATATTTTCAGTTACTTAGGTGTGAAATTTTAACTAGCTAGAGACTTCTTCATCACATTCATATATTTTAACATAGTTATTGAAATGTATTTTTAATTTCAGATATATACTTAACCATGAGTCAAAAGAAAGATATAACCAGAAAAAAAAAAAAGAAAATTTGGTGGGAACAATTTTTGGAATTACAAAAGTAATTGATCAGAGATCCGTTAAAAATAAATTTGAAGAACAAGGAAAAAATGGCTTGAAAAATGTCCTAAACAGATCTTCAATTGTTCTAGTAGGGCTATCTCCATTGCACTGCCACCGTCAAGTGGCAGTGTGTTTGTTATGACAATGGGAGTCTATTCAGAGATGTTTAAATTCAGATGATTGATTCCGTGGGGGAAGAATATAACATTAATAATTAGAAACAATATATTTAAAAACTTACACCTAATTAAATAATAATAATAATAATAATAATAAAGAACTTAACGAAATATAAATTTTATAAACCGTAATTTTTATTGCTATGTGTAAACTAGTCATAAAATATTTTATGCAAATAAAAGATCAATTTATTCACACGGGGAATAACACATATAATTTTCAATGGATAATTTCCCCTGAATTTTATAAAAACTATAATTTTTATCAACGGTCCATTCATTGGTTTCAAACTTTCACTAATGTTTCGTGTCATCACTGCAAAGGTTTTCAATTCTACTTAACCAGGATAATTTTATTTTCTTCTTCAAAAGAATATTTCTGATGTAAGTAAAACGAAAAGTCAAAATTCTTTAGTCAAAGTTTTGTAAAGTTTAAATATTCGTATGTTGTTTGTTTGTTTTTTTTAATTCGTTTTTTGTTGTTTTTAATTTTAATTACTACTTTTATTTAGACACTAAAAAAAAAACTTACAGATTCACATTTACATTGGAAATTTTGACATTGGTTTAGTCTTGATTTGTTTCTTACTGTAAAATTACAAGTAAAAATAAATAGTATCAGTAATTTGTAAGGAGTCGAAAAATAAATTTTATCGCGACGAGTAAAAAAAAATATTGAAAAGTTTTTTCGATACCTAAGTTTAAAATGAATTTTTTAAAATGAAAAAATATTCTTGAAGATTTCATTTTAGCTTTAATTGGAAGTTTAATAATCATTAAATTTATTATTTCCATTAAGTAAACAATTCTGGTGTATTTCAGATAGAAACTATATACATTGGAATGTCAAATTTAATTTTGATTTCTTAAATTTTCTTAAAAACGGCCATTTTCTTAATTTTAAGAAATTTGTAAACACAAATTTATCGATTTTAAAAATATTTAAAAAAATTTCTGACACGTTATTTTAGTAAAATTAGAAAATTTAATGTTAAATTAATCTGATTTAAAAGAAATATTACTTACTTATAGCATAAAAAAAATAATATACAACCAATTATTAACGATTGGTACTGTTATTTTTATCCAATATTTGATCTATGTGTTTATTGACAAGTGATGACAGCTACTACGGATGACCATAAATGAAAATTATTAGAAATCTGAGTGAACGCTTTTTTTTTTTTTAGTTTTACTGTTATGTTTATTTATTAGAATAAAGGGACAAAACTCTTTTTATAATAATGGCAATTTCAGTCTACGGTACATGGAAATAAGGAACGTATTAAGTAAAAAAAAAATACAACATAAAAAAATATTTAAAAAAAAATTAGCGCAACTAAGTTTATTAAACTTTGCAATTTTGAACTCGTAAATTTTGTTTCCACTTAATTACTACATCACCTCAAGGAAATAGCCTAATACAGAGTTTTACACGATTTTTAAATTATTATAAATTATTATAATTAAAATTTAAAACAAATGAAAAAATTCTTGTAAAATTTAATTATTCATCAGAAAATATTTATTTCTTCAGACAATAATGACCTTAATATTACTTATTTACAAAAGCAATTAAAAGCTTTTCTAATTAAGTAATATCATAGTTTTATTGGATTCATTATTTTTCAATTCAGAGCAGATTTTCAGTTAGATCAAATTTGAAAAAAAAAGTAGGTGATTTACCATCTCCTATGACTCGTACTTTAAACAAAAAAAAAATTCAGGAAATAAAAAAGTTTTGAACGAAATTTCAGGACAATAAGTAAGTGGGGTGTAACATATTTTAAAAAAATATATTTTTTACCAAAATTTTCTAAAAAGAAATATTTCAAAAATAATTTCATTCATTTGTGAATAAGTCCTGAAAATTTCATTAAAATTGGACAATTACTTTTACTTTATTACTTTTTTTACAAGAATTTCCAAATCAATGTGTTTTCAACATTTTGACGATAAAATTTTATTTTCGTTAAATTTGTGGCATTTTTCATTACGCTATGCTGTTTTCCCGCGAAAAAGCAGACGTTTAGCTGCCCGCTACCACTTTTTCACAAATGTCGATTTTCGTGCAAAAAAGCGGATCACATCTTCATAAATGTTTCTAAAAACCTTAACTTCTCATTGGACAATAAATATTAAAATTATCTCGTATATCTTCGCGTGCATTGTTCTCAATAAGCAACACAAAACATATCAGGTTCCAGACTGAGTTTTGTAAGGCGCTTTCTGAGTGGTTAACAGATATTAAAAAACAATTTACCTGCTCACCACTACGTCCGAATAACGTCAACCTAGTTTTTGACCTGACGAAAAAACAATGCTTCTTGGAGCCTGTCACGTGATTAAAAACATATAAATTGAAGATACGAGCAAACCCAGTCAGTGAGAATTTACGACGACTAGAATTTGCTAAACGAGTTCACGACGCTTGAATCATTACTGTAGCGAAGTACAAAGTTAGAACCTCAAGTTCTTTAACATGAAATAACTTCACTGAAATTCAAACTACAATTTCAACGAAACAACTCACTCACCAACTTCTGCAACTTAGTAAACTTATTCAATTACGTTCTTACGAAACTTAAGTAGAAACAATTACGAACAACACATTCAACTACGAACAACGAAAACAAACGGAACATTCACTTCTCCAACTTCTTTAAAACTAAAAGTTTATCAACATATTTTCAGCTTTACAAGATTCTCTTTCAGTGAACATTTTGAACGACAAGTTAATTCAGCTTTTTTGAGCTAAGATAAAAAAATATTTTAGTAGAAAAACTTTAGCCCAGTCAAAGGGAAGTAACTCATATTAACAGTTATTGTAAAACTGTTGTCATTTATAAATATAAATATTGTACCTGTTAAGAAAAGTTATTTTCTTGTATTCTTTCTCTTGTTTGCTTTTTGTTTTCTTTCACATTCGTAAAGTAAAAAAATGTGTGGGTTGATTTATGCCGTCAATACCACAACATAGACGTACCTAAATTAAAGTAATAATGAATAAAAAAGAAATACATTTTCCCATGTTGATAATAATAAAGGAACAAGAAATTTTACATGAATTTCAAACGATCGTTGGGTGTCGCTGTTTAATGTTTAAGTTTTATAAAAATACAAATATTAATTTATTCTCTCTTTCTCCACCCACCTCTCCCGCTCTTTTGCTCTAAGAGGTAGCACAACGTGGGTGAACACGTCCCCTGTGGGAACATTTCTTTTTCCAAGATTGACGACGGATCTCTGTTCTTCCTCTTGCACCATAAATGAAGACGTACCCACTGGGGAACGTCTCTTTCTTACTGACGACTGAAATCGCTTTCCACTTCCCAACGCATAATAACGTTCGGACGTTTTGTTGTTGCTTTTTTTTTTTTTTTTTTTTTACCGAATCTCCTCTGATAACGTGAAACAAGTTTTACTTTGATCGTTCCAGTTCAACGCGGGAATGACTTGAGCTCGACAATTATAACTACCGATGAAGTAAATACAAAATTTATTTGGTCATCCCAACGCAGCGCAAGGCTGACTCAAGATCGATCATTTAAACCATTATAATTACTTACTCTAACATACTTCTGAATCAAAAAAAGGAAAACGGACATAATCAAGACATAGTATCATGTTATTTCAATGATAAACCGCTTCGGGTCTTACATTGCAGAATTACCTTTCTTAGTTCTTCAAAGGCGGGCTTTCTATGACGATCTCTCTCATCCCTGGGTGGAATCTCTTCGGTATTGAGAAGCTTTATCCCTCAAAAAATACCAACAAAAGCCAAGCAGCCCGCTCTGGTTCATGCCTGAATGTGCCGCGGCCTTGACCAACCGTAATCATTACTACTGTCTTTATCAAGGAGAACTGTGTAGCAGAAACCTTGACTCATTAAGAACTGCGCATAATCACCGCAAGAGAGTCTTAGAAAAATGCAAAGAGCAGTTATGCAAAGCGTCAGTGTCTTCCTTTATAAGTGACTCTTAAGTTATCTCAACCACGTTGGATAAAGCTAAACTCTTTGCTATGAACTTTGCCTCCTTCAATCTGAGACGTCAAATACCATCCCTTACCTGACTTCCTCCACCTCATAATAACACACGCCTTGTGATAGTTCTATATCGGCTTTGGAGGTTTACAGACTTATCAAAGACCTAGACTCTACGAAGTCAAGTGCTCCGGATAAAATCCCTGTAGTTGTTCTCAAAGACCTTGTCCCCAAACTGTTTCCAATCTTGACGAAAGTGTCTTCTTTAAGAAGAAATATATCACAAGCCCATAGAAGGTGTTTAGTGTTTGCTCCGTATTCAAGAATGTTGGTGAGCCCTCATTCCCGTCACAATATCACCCCATCAGCCTCCTTAGTGTCATTACTAAACTTTTTTATCTATCATAAATAAGAAAGTAGTTCAACACCTCAACAAAAACAAACTCCTGCGCGACAAACAGTATGGTTTTCGCTCTTCTCGGTCCACTGCTGATGTCTTAACTATTATCACGCATAGAATTAGTGAAGCTGTCGATGATATAAACTTTTCGAGAGTGATCGCTCAAGATATCTCGAAGGACTTTGATAAGGTTCGGCACAGGGTATTGCTACACAAACTGACTAGCTATGGAATCACCGGGAACGTTATCTCACTTATCAAGTATTTCCTATCAGGCAGGTTTATGAAAGTCGTCGCTAATGGCCAGTCTTCTGAGGCACACGAGATTAATGTTGGTGTCATCCAATGTTCTGTCTTCTCTCCTACCCACTTTTTGCTTTATATGAACGATCTGTACAAGAACACTCTCAATCCTTAGTAAATATATATGGTGGTGATAGCACAGTGTATGGATAAACCTACAAAAAAAAACTTATGACAAGTGCTTAGCAGCTGCTCTCTCCTCTGGCCTAACTCGCAACGGGGAAAAGACAGCTTGATATCATTCAATACACCTGAAACTAAATTCGTAACATTTCATCACCACCAGACAGACAATAAACCTGCACTATTGTTGATGAGTGATCATACCATCAAAGAGGCACATTTCCTTGAACGCTTACTGGATCTAAACTTCACTCCCGACTACAAATGGAAGACATATATTCGTGTCATCGCAAAAGATACCGGAAGAATGGGCGATTCATTGTTTTGCTCCAGAAAATACGAGAAACTCTTGCTACCATGTTATATTACTTTTACAAGAGTCAGATCAGACCAAGAATGGAGTATTGCTGTCCAATCCCCACTGTCCAGCCTCAGTATAGTTCAAAGGCGCTTGCACGACGTTATGGGTGATGAGTTATTCTCCATCATTTGACCATTATCTCACAGACGAGAAGCTACCAGCCTTTCACTGCTTTTTTCTTTATTACTATGGCGAATGTTTGGTGGACGAGATTCATTCCTTAGTGCCTCACAGCTAGAACCCGCCATGACGTCTTCAGAGTGGCAAACCATCTCCATTCTCTTTATGTTTGGTTGATAAAAATCAAGTTTTTCTTCCCCAGAACTGTTACTCTGTGAAACAAACTCCCAAGAGAATGCTAATCTCCCCCCACCCTCCCTGACAACTACAATCTTGGTCACTTTAAGTCCAGGTTCAACCGATATCTATCCTAATCGTCCTCATAATACTCACTTCTCATTTCCTCCTCCCTTACAATCTCACTCAACAATACTCTAACGCCTTATCCTAATCCTCTTGCGTCTTACATTGAGTTAACTAACAGTAAAAAATGTAGCTTTCCTTTACGCAGGAAGAAATGTACCTAACATTTTTTGCATCTTTTACGCCGGTGACACGAAATAAAATTAATATTTTAAAAGTTTTGTGAGTTTTTTATGGACATGTCACCCTGTTATCAAAGCGACACTTCGACTGTTGACGAAATAAATAGAAATTTACTGATATTAGAGAAGGATTGAGTGTTTGGTGTAAAAAAAAATCGTTTGAACAGAGGAATATTTCTGAAAACATTTTCAAATCAGATGGTATAAACAGATTGGTCGGTTACGTGCAAGTGCGTCATAAGAAAAATTATATTGTTGAGCATGCTTGCTTTTCCAACCTAAATCAGTTCAATTGTGGACCGATGACGGTTATAGAAATTATAAACATAGTCTTAATCGAGTACTATGGTTATGGTAATGGCAATATTAGCCGTTCCCTTATAAGGAAATATTCGGGATTCTTTGACCGAGCAGACAATGCTACTTGAGATACGCTTTTCTTTACTCCCTGTACATCGGGCTGGGATCAATGTGTAGTATCTGTTCTCCTCATCTCTAATCGTAATGATAATATTAGCCGTTCCCTTATAAGTAAACATTCGGGATTCTTTGATCATGCAGCCAAAGCCATTTTCGGTCGAAATATATAAAATCTTTATCTTAAAACAATTTTTCAGGAAAATACGTTTCCCAAGTCCAGTAAATGTTTCCCTCTCCCCATCGATGGGGGTTTCCATCTTAATCTTTTGTTTGAAGTCGTGTGAAACGTCAACATTATAATTATGTCATTATTCTCTCTTCAAGTTACATACTCTATCCATTTTAATTTTTTCTGCTGTTGAAAGTTTTCAAGTGATGTGGTTTCTATTATCTGGTTCAGTTCTTTGTGATTCTGTAGCGCCAGGATGGTCCTTGTTGAGACCTACACGCTTTACTCGCTTGAGGCCATTTAAAACCATCGATCTGAGAAAGTGGTCATATGCAGCAGAAAGTTTAGATATTTCTAAACGACTTTGGTGCCATGCATGACATCCATATGAATGTCTTGATCTGATGAAGCTATTTAAAAACATGATTCTAATTTTTAATATTATATTTTGGTTTTGCGGCAACTTGCGGTATTGGGCGAAACTACCCCAAACACAGTCTATTCTATGTTCAATTACCTTATTTCCTATACTAAATTACCTTATTTCCTATACTAAATTTATTGTAACTGATGTATACGCCGAAGTATTTGAAGTGTTTATAATTTACTAATTCCACATGCTTAATTTTAATAATAGATTCAGGGTAGGTGCCATTACTTCCTCAATTCCTAGTTCAGATTTTTAGTTTCTGTTTCGTAAAGGCTTATCTTGAGTCCAACTTCTTGTAACACTTGGAAGAAGATGATTTTTTTTGTTCAAGATCATTCTTATTCCAACTATGAATGTATCTGTCATCGGCATAAAGGGGAAAGGGTATTTCAGTCAGTTATGTGCCATGCGAGATACACGCATAGGCGATCATGTATCTTTCGATACATGACTGACGAGGCAGATTTTTTCCTGCAGTTGGTTGATATTTCTTTCTGCGGTAGACCAGTTGCCATCCAAGGCTATAGAACCTGGTCTGTCCTGCTATTTACCCATAGCTGGGGAGGAGAAGAGGAGGATTCATACTTCTCCCAAGGGTATTAGCACGTAAGTGAATGTAATTGATTCGACTGGAATTCGAACTCGGCTCTCCGATTCCTCAATCCATTACTTCACCGTTTGTTGCTTTCTATTAATAGATTAATTTAGGATACGGTATGGAATGTTTAAGTGACCAATGCTCATCGCTTCACATCTGTGCTTGTAAATGGGTCGAGCATAGTCTAGGAAGGGATTAAATAAATGGGAGCTTTTACTTCCTCCTTACCGTACTCCTGATGAGGTTTGGAATATTTCGTTCGTGGGGTCCTCGCCCGACATTTACGATTTTGTGGACCGATATAGTTCTTTTATCAAAATTAGACATTCAATGGATTCGGAGATTGGAAGGTGATTTCTAATGGATCAGAACGGGAAGTCTCTATGGATGTAATCGTCTGCTGCAATGAACCTTACATCGAATGTATACAATTTTCTATTGGAGAGGTAAGAAATTTCTTCATGTTGTTTGATGACATATATGCCATCATTACATTCCTTACCAGAACAAAAGTCAAAATGTGTCGTAATATTCATAGAACGGTGAGTATGAATACAATGTTTATTAGTACCTTCACTTTAATAAATCCAATTGAGATACCTCTGTATGTATGATTGTCTTGGGGTTACCTTCTTGTTTACAGAGTGTATTAATGCGCGATACACCCTAACTTTTGGGGGTTGTGCTTCGGATTTCAGACTTCCTTCATGAAATTAGAAAGTTATTTTTTAATTCGGGTGGAAGGTACGCTATTTTCACAAGTTTAACCTCAAGTTAAGTTTATTTCAATGAAAGCAGAAATAACTAGTGACTGTATAATGCATATTTTAATATGAGTGATGATAAAAGTGCATTAAGTTGGAAAAAAGTGGATTCTAAAACAAAATTGATTCGTCAAACATCCGATGGGGCAATTGAACGAAATGACGTACAAACAAAATGGAAAGAGAAAGGCTTTAAATATGGCGCTTTCATTCATTGTCATGCACACTTAGTTTTGAGTAGAAATGTTTGGAATGTTAATGAAATTAACATATTTGTTCTCATTCGTTCACATTTACACAGCTTTAGTAAAATTGCATCTTTGAGTAAAGTTCAGAAAAATATCTTTGGAAATTTTAATATTGACAGACCTTCATTGTGCCACATGAGGTAGGGCTATCGATCTTGAATAAAATCTTAAAAAGTACATTTCTTAATATTTTGCACAAATAATGAAAAGAGGAATGAAGATATAACATTTTTTTCGGATATAAATCAGAGAAGGGAAGACCAAAAACAACTTTGACTGTAAAATTAAAAAGGGAATTCAGCCTAAATTTTATTAATATAAAATTATTTTGACTATTTTTATCACATTAACCCTTTCGAATTTATCAAGGCAGGAAAAGTGCCCCGTCAAAACATAATTTACCCATCACTGTATACTTTTAAATGCTTACTATATAGATGGGAGGTGGAAAACCTTTCTATATAAAAGTGGGTTATGACGTAAAAAAGGGTTGGATTAGACTGTAATGAGGTGCTTCAATTCTTCTACTGAATATGGTACTCTAAATTGTATGTATACTAAATTTTCTTAAAATATTGTACAACCTGAGTAACATTGATCATCTAGAGTCGCCAATGACATATATACAACTGGGTTGGTGTCCACGGGCGCGGTTAAGCGACTGGGAGAGAGAGAGAGAGAGAGTGACCCCTTAGTCATTGTTAGGACATCTCCCTAGGAAAAAGAAAATTCTGATTTAAAACCTGCGATCACTTCAGCACCTGACATGTGACAAACCTTGCAGAAATACTAACCTGTACTGTATTTATGTTGTTTTGATGGAGAGAGATCATGTATTGTGCTGACCATTATAAACAAGTCAAAGCAACTCTTTTCAGGACTCCACTGCTTTCATCCAAAGAAGAAAGAGTCAAGAAAATGTGATCTAAAAATTTCTATCTGTCATTAGGTGCAAATGATTTGACTCCCAAAACTACATCAGAACAATAAAGAAGTCAACAACATTAAAGATCTTTTCATTGGGTTTTGGAATAGGAGAACTCTCCAGGATATTAAGAAAAGGCTCGAACGTAGGACTGCTTTGATTGCCCGCATCATAAAAATGGAAAAAAAAAAAAAAAAAAACATCAGCATAGCTGCTCTCTCTGAAACTAGTCTAGCTAATTTTGATCAGCTGCAGGAGGTTGATGGTGGATACACCTTATTCTGGATTGATAGGCCTTAGAGAGAGTTACAAGAGGAATAGGAGTTGTTGGCATCAATGAGAGATTTATATCCTTGCATATTTGTATTGTCAGAAATAAGTATTCAATCCTCTTTAGTTGTTTATGCTCCAACCGTGAAGCCTAGTGACAAAATTCAGGGAAATATCTACTCTGAATTACGCAACCAGTTGAGAAGTACTTCCACCCATGATAAACATCTCCTGGGCGATTTCAACGCGCGTGTATGTTGCCATACATCAGTATCGAGTAGTGTAATTGGCAAGCATGGTGTTGGCAAGGCCAACTCAAATAGTTATCTACTACCATCCTTTTGTAGTGAACATGGGCTCTTGATTACCAACACTATCCCACAGCTTCCCAACCGCCATAAAACTAGCTGGAGGCACCTCCGATCCAACCACTATCATCTCATCGACTCTGTGATTGTGAGGTTTTCCTCTAGGAAGGATGTAAAAATGACTCGTTCCATCTCCATTGGTGAGTATTGATCCCACGATAGATTAATACGATCCAAGGTTAGCTTCACTATTCGTAGTCCGGTTCATAGCAACCACACTCCACCAATTCAAAGAGTAGATGTCAAAATGCTCAGCAACACTGACAACTAAAAATCTTTTCAGACCCTTTGTGACAGCAATCTTGCAGATATCCTTGACAGTGCAGACATTGAATCAACATGGTGTGTGTTTAAAAAGTGCTGTATACGAGTCATCCCGAGAAACACTTGACTATGTCAAGAGGAACCATCAAAACCGGTTTGACTCAAATGATCCAAGCGTTTCTCTTTTGGATAATATGCACAAGTGCCATCAGCAATAGACGGCAAACAAGAACAATGTTACAAAGCGCAATGGATTCAAGAAAGCCAGTAACCTATGCCAATTTAAACGGCTTTCGGTCTGGTAGAAGCATTGTGGACATGATTTTCGGTCTGGTAGAAGCATTGTGGACATGATTTTTGGTTTGAGGCAACCACAGGAAAAACACGAGAGTATGATTTATTTGTTACTTTCGTTGATTTCATAAAGGACTTTGGGTTGTCCTTAGGAAATTGGGTGTTCCTGAAAGAATGCTCAGTGTCACTATGTCATTTCATCAGAGGATGATGGTGGCCGACCCATTCATTGTCTTTAATGGAACAAAACAAGGTTGTGTTCTTGCATCTCTCTTATTTGTTTTGTATTTTTCAGTCATGTTGGAAACAACATTTGAGAATATTAAAGGAGAATGTTGAATATTTCAGGCCCTTCCACATTTTTGTGTATTGCAAGTGTCACCACTCTTGCCGCAAAAGAGCTTTTCAACGTTTTTTTTTCGTTCCGTCTTTCAAGTTTTTTCTTTTTCTATTATAAATGTCCTCTCATTTTATTTTATGCTTCCTGATGATAAACACATCTTTTATCCTGTTAATTCTTTTATTCTTTTATGCATGTTTGACTTGTCTATAATGCGCATTATTTTTGTCCCCCGCACATTTCTCGGTGAGTTATTCTACTTTCGTTTGTCTGCGTTTGTTTTTAATTTCTGTCTTTAGTGTTATGCATTTCGTACCATTCTTTTGCATTTTATGATCTCGACATACCTTATATCTCACCCATTCTTTTTTTTTCTTGGTTCGTTTTCGATAATATCGTTCACCGAGCGCCCCCATCTCTCTCTCTCTCTCTCTCTTGGTGCTCTTGAAACCATACGTTTGTTACAATTTGGTTGTTTACTGTGCACCACTACATTCTAACAATAGAAACTACTGCATTGTATCTTAAAAATTTGTTCGTATTTCTAAAAGTTCGTAATTTGAATACTTATAGAGCTCCTGTATATCTCTTTTCTCTCTCGATATCACCCAGGAGATTATGGTCTCCTAAAAACACCAAACACTCATTTTCATTTTAATTGTACGAAACAATCGGAACAAAATATAGAAAAAAGACCTAATTTGATTCATTTTTAGCTCTTACGTTGATTTTGTCCTATATTTTTCTTTTTTTTTTTTTTTTTTAAATCGAGTTCACTCCAAGCAAGACCGTAAAGCCAGCAAGACGCAAGGAGTTACTGGGTGTGAAAGATCTTAGAAACAGGAACAATTGCTAGAGACCGAGAACAGAGGAAGAGTAATCAGGAGGACAGCTGATATCGATTGATATTACATTTAATTTTTTTGCAGATTAAATTTGGTTGGAAAGCATGGAGCCGGAAGGGAGTTACACAAGTGAGAAGTACGAGAAAATAAACTGTTCGCATAGAATTTACAGTTACATTTAGACAACTCAAGCGTAGATTGTTGAAACTTCATCACCAGTCTAGTACTGTGCTTAAATTCAAAGTGTCTAGGCACCACAGCGAGGAGCTCCACCCGAACAATTACTATGAAAGTATTTATAGAAAAGGAGGCAACCATACGGCGGTGGGAAAGTTGCCAGATCAGGACCAATAATATTGCTGATTCTTCTTTGGATTTTATCAAGGATCTCTATATAGATAACAGGAGCGCCTGACTATCTATGATTTTGTTTATTATTTTGTACATTTTGTACAAAATATTTTCTATACTTTTTCGTTTAAGATGAAATCTAATGATTGTTTTTCAGTAGACTTAGTTTAGATAAGCACAAGGACAGATGAAAGGAAAAGCGGATAGAATATTTTGTTGTGCTAATCATCCAAATAAGTTCTGCTTGCTTAGAAAATCAGCAATCAGCTTTTACCTCGACTTGATCTACGACTTCTGACAGCAATAAATAATACGCAATACTTCGTTACGAAAGATAGTCAAAAAGTAGTTAGATAAAAGCTATTTGTAAAACAATACAGATTCTTTAAATGAAAATAAAAGCCATTTGGTTTTCTATTTCCTAAATCAAAACAACCCATGGATTTTTTTTATTGGCATTACTGAGAAAATATGGTCAGTAAGTAGAAAAATAATAAAAAGACTTTATTTTTCAATTCCATGAAAATAATCGTTTTGGTAACACATATTAAAGTATATAAAATACTCGCATATATAAAACACAAAAATCATGCATGAATAAATATAATAATGAAGTCAATTTGCAGAACCATAAAATTTTATTTATTTCTTTGTGACCATAAAAAACAAAAATCATAGGTCCTTCTTATTTTCCGATTTAACGAGGATCCCCTTTTACCTCAAATTGTTTCCTCGAGGTCAGGTCCTTTCAAATATTTTTCAATGTTTTCGTAATTCAAGATTTGGGGGTTTAAAATGGTTGAGAAAAGAGGGGAAAAGCAGACGATAAATTGTACAGTCACCGTTAGGCGTAAATGAAACGATGTTTCTTGAATCAGGTAGTTAAGTTACTTCAACATCACCTGCCATACAGTCAAGCACGAATGATGGCCGTATTAAAAGGTCTTCTATAAACGATGCTAATAACAACGGCGACCGAATCTTAGCGAGCAACTTGGATTAACACTCGGCAAGATCAGAACAACAACAACAATAACAACAGCAACAACAACAATAATAATAATGATATTAATAATAATAGCAATAATGATACACATGAGAAGAGCGCGATTTAAGAAAATAAAATAAAGAAAAGACAGTGTTTGACAATGTTAGACAATATTTCGACAATATGTCTTCTTCAAATTATGAAGTCAAAACAAATGAAATGCTGTCAGCGTGAATGGAATTATCCACGTTTCAGTTGCACGTCATTCACGCTGACAGCATTTCATTCGTTTTGACGCGTTGGTTGCCAGTGCAAGCGACGTTTGTAGAAAGACTTACAATTTTTTGTAGATATTTTTTATTTATATTTTAATACTTGTATACAGTTTTTAAACAAATTGAAGAAGACTGACATACTGCCGAAATGCTGTTAAACATTGTCAAAAACTCTTATTCTTTTTTTCTTTTCTTAAATCACACTCTTCCCTAAATATTGAAAATAATTGAAGAGTTACGCCAATCATTTTGTTAAGTAATAATGATAATAATAATTTTCTCTTTTGATTTTATCAACACAATCAAGAAAGAATTTGTGAAGCAGGGTAGATATTATTGATGGTCTGTCACAATATTTAGAGAATGGACGAAAGCGGTTATAAGATATATATAAGATATAGATAGATAGATAGATAGATAGATAGATAGATAGATAGATAGATGTTCGCATTGTATCATGCTAATACTGGTGAGTGCATGTACGTTTGCGTATATACCCTCTATCGTGAAATTTCAGAAATCAGATATTGTTTAGCTGAAATCTTTTCCTTAAAAACAATGCCAGTTTTGATTCGATCATCAGATAATCGCATAATCCAATCATAAAACACTCGCTGAAAATATTTGGTTTTAAATATTGCAGAACAAAAAAAAAAATCATGAATTCAATCTGGCCCAAAATCAGAACATACATGCATACATGTGTGTGTGTGTGCGTGTGTGTAATTGTATATTTTTCCTATTGGTGCAAACTCTCCTTGGCGCAGAAGGCAGTAACAATAACTATTGTTACAATGGTTTCAATAACAAGATAGATAGATAGATAGATAGATAGATAGATAGATAGATAGATGTTCGCATTGTATCATGCTAATACTGGTGAGTGCATGTACGTTTGCTTATATACCCTCTATCGAGAAATTTCAGAAATCAGATATTGTATAATTTTTTTAAGATTCTAATTTTGAATTTAGAGGTGTCCTTCTTCTAGACTAGTTGCCAACCAAAGCGATAATACCCATCTTTTGCTGCTATTTTACCCATAGGTTGGTATGAGAAGAAGAGAAGAATTCATGTCTGTAAAAAAAAGAGAATTAGTACGAAATGGAAACTATCTTTGTTGAATTTGAACTCGGCTCGCCGAATTGATTTTCCATTTTCGCTATTACACCACACGCGCCTTTTAGATAGTTAGACATAGCGCTCAAAGGAAAGATATTTCACACGCACGCAAACACACGCACATACACACGCACACACACACGCACAAATCTTGGAAGATTTTCTGTTATCACAATGTAGGATATTTTAAAACAAAGATGGTGGAAAGAAAAAAAAAAGGAATATAGATGAATTTGGCTAAATTGCGAAAATTATTTTTAAAAATTCTTTAAAAACATTTTGAAACTACCAGCGTCTCTTATTCCTGCGTGTAGTGAAAACAAATGGGTTGTCCGATGAAGTCCTAACGAATGAAACGCGTCATATATATATATATATATATATATATATATATATATATATATATATATATATAAAAAAATATAAAATAAAGTTATAAATAATTAAAAAGCTTAAAATATATAATAAAATGAGGGCTCAATGCCTAAGTTGGCAAGACATATATTAAAAGGAAAAGGTTCAATGTTACTAAAATAAATCTTGTTTAAATTTTCTTTCTGTTGTTTAGATTAGACAAAAACACTCGAATCTATGGGACATACAAATACAATACAAGAAAAACTTAATAAAAATCTTACTCGCAGTGCCTTGTCAGTTGTCTTCAATGGAACTTATATATATATATATATATATATATATATATATATATATATATATATATATATATATAAACATTTATTGTTAAATATAACAGACAACGAATGTCTATTATGTTTGATCATGAGCCGTTCTAAACTTTGTATGGTTGCTTTAATTTCGGGTAAAAATAAAGACAAAAATTGTCCAACATTTTCTTAAACTGTTCCTTGATCTAAGCTTTCGGCTCACATGAGCCATCTTCAGAGTGGTTATACGGACATTTTAGCAAAGATATTCACCATCGAAGATAATATTTTTTTGTGTTGACATAAAAGATTGCTATGCGACGATAACGGTCAATGAATAGCAGACGCAGGTCGTAAGTTCAAGATGCGGTTTTATGATGTCATACCACGCAAGAGACCGGAATATTAATAATCGAACCATATGTCTAGATGCAATATAATGTGTTGTGACTAGTTTGAAATATATGAGCATATGTATATCTATGTGTGTGTGTATGTGTATGTGTTTGTTTATTAACATGCATATGTAACACAATACTTCATACTGTATGGTTCCATTATCAGTGACTTAACCGGTTCCATCACCAATTTTTTTTTCTGATGAGTATAGTGGCTAGACACAAAGCAGGATTAAAAATATGATTTATGAAAGAGTGAATGAACGTTTTGCAGGTTCCACGGCCATCAACCCCACAGCCGATCATGAGTTTTAGGTCCCTTAGCATTCAACTAAGAGAAGGAATATTTTGATGCAACACTTGCAGTTCACAGATGGAGTAGACTTGATCTTCTTTTTGGATAACTGTTCTTGATGTTTCGAGAGGGGGTTTGAGCCAGTGCACCATCATTTAGTTATTTAAAAAAAAAATCATGCACAGGCATTGCTCGAGATTGTCAGGTCTTACTTAGTGAAGCACAGGCGCTGAGAGTGGCCTAAAGGACCAACCAACTCCATGTGGACAACCAATGTTGTTGCTACAAATAGCAATTCCCTGGGGCTGTTTCAGATCAACTGTTGAATACTCCTGCTGATGCAAATGGAACATTGTAATTTATGGGGACACATGTTTGAGAAACATTTCTATATTTTTCAACAGTGAAAATAATGTCTGCCAGCGTAGAGATTGAAAGACGTAATGAAGAAAATGTACATACCAACAAGAATAGGAAACTGCTTCAAATAAAG